>CM059808.1:35447163-35614146 GCA_030435695.1 Brachymystax lenok tsinlingensis | reverse complement strand
ACTCATGTGTTTACATGTGTGGGTGGAGTGGGGCTAAGGCTTAAGAGGGTGTGAACTACGCTGAATGGGTGTAAACACAGAAGAGCTCTCTAGGAAGTGCAACAATCTCATGAAAAAAAAGGGCATTTTCTCCTACTTGTCTCTTAGGTGGGATAACAAGTTTTTCAGCACCATACATTTCAAATATCTGAGAATTATATTTCAAAGTAATTATTTTTTGTTTCTCTATACTCTTCATTCTCTACAAAAATGTGGAGTACATTTTACATATTAATCAAAATAAAGACTAACGCTACAGAATGTGTGGAGTACGTTGTAAAGATCAGTCAAAATAAAGACTAATACTACAGAATGTGTGGAGTTTGTTTTAAATATTAGTCAAAATAAAGACTAATGCTACAGAATGTGTGGAGTACGTTGTAAAGATCAGTCAAAATAAAGACTAACGCTTTAGATTGTGAAATCTGTTCAGGAGGTACTATGGTTAGTGAATGCAGTGGAACTGTAATGTTAATTTGAACCGTAACACTGCCTAACCTAACTTCAGTGAAAGAACAGCTTGGTAATAGCTTTTCCCCTCTGACCACATTAGTTCAAGGAGTGCTTTCAACCTACTGTACTTCTATAACCTGAACGTTCATACCCTCCAGGTCGAACAGCTTTGAAGTCTGTGCCTTAGATGGAACTAGCACCAATATTCTACAATTTTGCACTGCAGCAGAAAGCACTGACTGGCTTCAAGCAATATCAACCAATATCAGTGATTTGACACTGGAGAATGTAAGTCTACAGTATTAACAGGTACATTTTTTTTTAAACACAGATTGAATTGATAGGATTAAGAGGTTAAGATTACTTTATTGGTCAATTGATCACAAAATACTACGAAATGTGACGTCTGCTTGCAACCCAACACCACTGAAAGACACATTTACATACATACATACATACAATACATACATACATACATACATACATACAATACATACATACAATACATACATACATACATACATACATACATACAATACATACATACATACATACATACATACATACATACATACATATACAGTGCCGTCAGAAAGTATTCAGACCCCTTGACTTATTCCACATGTTGTTGTGTTACAGCCTGAATTCAAAATTGATAAAATATATGTTTTTCTCTCACCAATCTACACACAATATCCCCAAATTACAATGTGAAAACATGTTTTTAGAAATGTTTGCAAATGTATTAAAAATGAAATACAGAAATATCTAATTTACATAAGTATTCACTCCCATGAGTCAATACATGTTAGAATCACCTTTGGCAGCGAATACAGGTGTGAGTTTGTCTGGGTAAGTCTCCAAGAGGTTTTCACACCTGGACTGTACAATATTTGCACATGATTATTTTTTTAATTGTTCAAGCTCTTGGTTGTTGATCATGCTAGACAGCCATTTTCAAGTCTTACCATACATTTTCAAGCCAATTTAATTTAAAACTGTAACTAGGCCACTCAGGAACATTCAATGTCATCTTTGTAAACAACTCCGGTGTATATTTGACCTTGTGTTTTAGTTTATTGTCCTGCTGAAAGGTGAATTTGTCTCCCAGTGTCTGTTGGAAAGCAGACGGAACCATAGCAATTGGTATTCAGGACAAAGAGCAGTATTACTTTAGTGCCTTGTTGCAAACAGGATGCATGTTTTGGAATATTCTGTACAGGCTTCCTTCTTTTCACTTTGTCAATTAGGTTAATATTGTGGAGAAACTACAATGTTGTTGATCCATCCTCAGTTTTCTCCCTATCACAGCCATTAAACTCTTAACTGTTTTAAAGTCACCATTGACCTCATGGTGAAGTCCCTGAGTGGTTTCCTTCCTCTCCGGCACTGAGTTAGGAAGGACGCCTGTATATTTGTAGTGACTGGGTGTATTGATACACCATCCAAAGTGTTTATTTAATAACTTCACCATGCTCAAATGCATATTCAGTGTCTGCTTTTTTAAATGTTTTACCATTCTACCAAAAGGTGCCCTTCTTTGTGAGGCATTGGAAAACCTCCCTGGTCTTTGTGGTTGAGTCTGTTTGAAATTCACTGCTCGACTGAGGGTTCTTACAGATAATTGTATGTGTGGGGTACAGAGATGAGGTAGTCATTCAAAAATCATGTCCATGCAACTTATTATGTTAAGCTAATCTTTACTCCTGAACTTATTTAATCTTGCCATAGCAAAGGTGTTGAATACTTATTGACTCAAGACATTTCAACTTTTCATTTTGTTATTTGTAAAAAATATAAAAATACATAATTCCACTTTAACGTTATGGGGTATTCTGTGTAGACCAGTGACACAACATCTAAATGTCATCTATTTTAAATTCAGGCTGTAACACAACAAAATGTGGAAAAAGTCAAGGGGTGTGAATACTTTTGGAAGTCACTGTACATATACAGGTTTTGGGAGAGAGTGCGAAGGTGTCTGCCACGCTGGGAGCTTGTTGTTGTAGAATTTCCCAAGGGCCAAATAATACCTTGAGATGCACACAAGTTACTCAACAGAAGATTTGTGCCGAGATCCGAGTGGTATTAGAATATTTAAATCCTCCTATTCCTATTAGAATATCATTACTGTCATAATACTCCTCTCCCTCTCTTCTAGAAAAAGGCTTTCATGGACATAATGAATTACTGCCTTGTAGTAATCCATCATTAATACTCACATGCTTGCTAGTGTTTAGCTATTTCATTTTCATGATCTCCTTTTGATTAGCACACTGATGATCTATCTGCCTGCCTCTCTAAAGATCCATCCGTGCTGCTCTGAGCTGCACAACCACACAGCTGGGTTTTTTTCCCAGCCGTGCGTCACCTAATTATGGATAAGAAGTCTGATTGCTAAACGTCCAATCAGGATGTGATTGTGAGAGGAGCTTGGGGAGCAGAACTCTTTTGGCTTTTATTGTGGTGACCAACAACCTATAAATAGACTGTGACATCCTCTGGGCCCTGACATGTTCATCAATTGAGACTTTATGTGATATAGCAGCTGACTTTCAGCTTGCTTAATTGGATGTTAGTTATTGTTGAATTGACCATGTGACAGTAATGTATTACAGCTGGTTTGACCATGTGACAGTAATGTATTACAGCTGGTTTGACCATGTGACAGTAATGTATTACAGCTGGTTTGACCATGTGACAGTAATGTATTACAGCTGGTTTGACCATGTGACAGTAATGTATTTTAGCTGGTTTGACCATGTGACAGTAATGTATTACAGGTGGTTTGACCATGTGACAGTACTGCATTACAGCTGGTTTGACCATGTGACAGCAATGTATTAGAGCTGGTTTGAACATGTGACAGTACTGTATTAGAGCTGGTTTGACCATGTGACAGTACTGTATTACAGCTGGTTTATAATGTATTACATGCTTTTCTTTATTGTTTTCACCTCTTACAGATGAAAATGATTAACAGATATTGCTCTCCGGATGATCAGGTATGTTCTCATGCAAGGCACTATAACTATCTTCAACTATAACTATCTTCAACTCTAATTATCTACATCTATAACTATCTACATCTATATCTACATATATATCTACATCTATAACTATCTACATCTATATCTACATATATATCTACATCTATAACTATCTACATCTATAACTATCTACATCAATATATACATCTATAACTATCTACATCTATATCTACATATATCTCTATAACTATCTACATCTATATCTACATATATATCTACATCTATAACTATCAACATCAATATATACATCTATAACTATCTATATCTACATATATATCTACATCTATAAATATCTACATCTATACATATATATCTACATCTATAACTATCTACATCTATATCTACATATATCTCTATAACTATCTACATCTATATCTACATATATATCTACATCTATAACTATCAACATCAATATATACATCTATAACTATCTATATCTACATATATATCTACATCTATAACTATCTACATCTATATCTACATATATATCTACATCTATAACTATCTACATCTATAACTATCTACATCAATATATACATCTATAACTATCTACATCTATATCTACATATATATCTACATCTATAACTATCTACATCTATAACTATCTACATCAATATATACATCTATAACTATCTACATCTATATCTACATATATCTCTATAACTATCTACATCTATATCTACATATATATCTACATCTATACCTATCTACATCTATAACTATCAACATCAATATATACATCTATAACTATCTATATCTACATATATATCTACATCTATAACTATCTACATCTATATCTACATATATATCTACATCTATAACTATCTACATATATATCTACATCTATAACTATCTACATCTATAACTATCTACATCTATAACTATCTACAACTATAATTATCTACATCTATCTACATCAATATATACATCTATAACTATCTACATCTATATCTACATCTATAACTATCTACATCTATAACTATCTGTAACTGTCTACATCTGTAACTGTCTACATCTAAAACTATGTACATCTATAACTATCTACATCTATATCTACATATATATCTACATCTACATATATATCTACATCTATACCTATCTACATCTATACCTATCTACATCTGTAACTATCTACATCTATAACTATCTATAACTATTACCATCTATAACTGTCTACATCTATAACTGTATACACCTACAACTATCTACATCTATAACTGTCTACATCTATAACTGTATACATCTACAACTGTCTACATCTATAACTATCTATTACTATCTACATCTACAACTATCTACATCTATAACTGTCTACATCTATAACTGTATACATCTACAACTATCTACATCTATAACTATCTATTACTATCTACATCTATAACTATGTATAACTATCTACATCTATAACTATCTACATCTATAACTATTTACATCTATAACTATCTATAACTATCTACATCTATAACTATCTACATCTATAACTATCTATAACTATCTACATCTATAACTATCTACATTTATAGCTATCTATAACTATTACTATCTATAACTGTCTACATCTATAACTGTATACATCTATAACTATCTACATCTATAACTATCTATTACTATCTACATCTATAACTATCTACATCTATAACTATGTATAACTATCTACATCTATAACTATAACTATCTATAACTATCTACATCTATAACTATCTATAACTATCTACATCTATAACTATCTACATCTATAACTATCTATAACTATAACTATCTATATCTATAACTATCTACATCAATATATACATCTATAACTATCTACATCTATATCTACATATATATCTACATCTATAACTATCTACATCTATAACTATCAACATCAATATATACATCTATAACTATCTATATCTACATATATATCTACATCTATAACTATCTACATCTATATCTACATATATATCTACATCTATAACTATCTACATATATATCTACATCTATAACTATCTACATCTATAACTATCTACAACTATAATTATCTACATCTATATCTACATCTATCTACATCAATATATACATCTATAACTATCTACATCTATATCTACATCTATAACTATCTACATCTATAACTATCTATAACTGTCTACATCTGTAACTGTCTACATCTAAAACTATGTACATCTATAACTATCTACATCTATATCTACATATATATCTACATATATATCTACATCTATACCTATCTACATCTATACCTATCTACATCTGTAACTATCTACATCTATAACTATCTATAACTATTACCATCTATAACTGTCTACATCTATAACTGTATACACCTACAACTATCTACATCTATAACTGTCTACATCTATAACTGTATACATCTACAACTATCTACATCTATAACTATCTATTACTATCTACATCTACAACTATCTACATCTATAACTGTCTACATCTATAACTGTATACATCTACAACTATCTACATCTATAACTATCTATTACTATCTACATCTATAACTATGTATAACTATCTACATCTATAACTATCTACATCTATAACTATTTACATCTTTAACAATCTATAACTATCTACATCTATAACTATCTACATCTATAACTATCTACATCTATAACTATCTACATCTATAACTATTTACATCTATAACTATCTATAACTATCTACATCTATAACTATCTATAACTATCTACATCTATAACTATCTACATTTATAGCTATCTATAACTATTACTATCTATAACTGTCTACATCTATAACTATATACATCTATAACTATCTACATCTATAACTATCTACATCTATAACTATGTATAACTATCTACATCTATAACTATCAACATCTATAACTATCTACATCTATAACTATCTATAACTATCTACATCTATAACTATCTACATCTACAACTATCTATAACTATAACTATCTACGTCTATAACTATCTACATCAATATATACATCTATAACTATCTACATCTATATCTACATATATATCTACATCTATAACTATCTACATCTATAACTATCAACATCAATATATACATCTATAACTATCTATATCTACATATATCTACATCTATAACTATCTACATCTATATCTACATATATATATCTACATCTATAACTATCTACATATATATCTACATCTATAACTATCTACATCTATAACTATCTACATCTATAACTATCTACAACTATAATTATCTACATCTATATCTACATCTATCTACATCAATATATACATCTATAACTATCTACATCTATATCTACATCTATAACTATCTGCAAGCATCTATAACTATCTATAACTGTCTACATCTGTAACTGTCTACATCTAAAACTATGTACATCTATAACTATCTACATCTATATCTACATATATATCTACATCTACATATATATCTACATCTATACCTATCTACATCTATACCTATCTACATCTGTAACTATCTACATCTATAACTATCTATAACTATTACCATCTATAACTGTCTACATCTATAACTGTATACACCTACAACTATCTACATCTATAACTGTCTACATCTATAACTGTATACATCTACAACTATCTACATCTATAACTATCTATTACTATCTACATCTATAACTGTCTACATCTATAACTGTATACATCTACAACTATCTACATCTATAACTATCTATTACTATCTACATCTATAACTATGTATAACTATCTACATCTATAACTATTTACATCTATAACTATCTATAACTATCTACATCTATAACTATATAAAACTATCTACATCTATAACTATGTATAACTATCTACATCTATAACTATCTATAACTATCTAAAACTATCTACATCTATAACTATCTACAACTATCTACATCTAAAACTATCTACATATATAACTATCTACAACTATCTACATCTATAACTATCCATAACTATCTACAACTATAATTATCTACAGCTATCTACATCTTTAATTATCTACATTTATAACTACCTATAACTGTCTACATCTATAACTATCTATAACTATCTACATCTATAACTATATAAAACTATCTACATCTATAACTATCTACATCTACAACTATCTTAATTTAAGAATTATCCTTTAGGTTAATTGCAACAACAAAAAAATGCAAGAGAATGGATTACCTTGTTTCTGCAGATTGTCCACATGGGTTGGGTGTGTGAAAACCCTCAAGCTAATGATGCTGGTCCATCAAGTACCTTCAAGTTCCTGGCATTGAGAGGCCCTTCGCTCTACATCTTCAGGAGTCCTCCTGTATGAACCTCCCATTGATTTTCTTGTCATTCATTAACTGTTAAAAGTCCAAAGACTAGCAAGTTCAGCTTTTACTCAACCAGGATATCCCATACATTCTCTCTTTAGCTGGGAGCATGTTGGTGGGATACATGATAGCCCATACATTCTCTGTTCAGCTGGGAGCATGTTGGTGGGCTACATGATAGCCCATACATTCTCTCTTTAGCTGGGAGCATGTTGGTTGGCTACATGATAGCCCATACATTCTCTCTTTAACTGGGAGCATGTTGGTGGGATACATGATAGCCCATACATTCTCTCTTTAACTGGGAGCATGTTGGTGGGCTACATGACAGCCCATACATTCTCTCTTTAGCTGGGAGCATGTTGGTGGGATACATGATAGCCCATACATTCTCTCTTTAACTGGGAGCATGTTGGTGGGCTACATGACAGCCCATACATTCTCTCTTTAGCTGGGAGCATGTTGGTGGGATACATGATAGCCCATACATTCTCTCTTTAACTGGGAGCATGTTGGTGGGCTACATGACAGCCTATACATTCTCTCTTCAGCTGGGAGCATGTTGGTGGGATACATGATAGCCCATACATTCTCTCTTTAACTGGGAGCATGTTGGTGGGCTACATGACAGCCCATACATTCTCTCTTTAGCTGGGAGCATGTTGGTGGGATACATGATAGCCCATACATTCTCTCTTTAACTGGGAGCATGTTGGTGGGCTACATGACAGCCCATACATTCTCTCTTTAGCTGGGAGCATGTTGGTGGGATACATGATAGCCCATACATTCTCTCTTTAGCTGGGAGCATGTTGGTGGGATACATGATACTCTGAACAAAAATATAACAGCAACATGCAACAATTTCAAAGATTTTGCTGAGTAACAGTTAATGTAAGGTACTAAGTCAATTGAAATAAATGGAGGTTCTAATCTATGTGTATTTCACATGACTGGGCAGGGGCGCAGCCATGGGTGGGACTGAGAGGTCGTAGACTTGTCTAATGATCTCGCTGTTTAATCAGCTTCTTGATATGCCACACATGACAGGTGGATGGATTAGGATAGAAATGCTCACTAACAGGGATATAAACAAATGTGTGCACATCATGTGAGAGAAATAAGGATTCTTTGCATCTGGGACCAACACTTTACATGTTGCGTTTTGTATTCTTGTTCAGTGTACTTTACAATTACATCATCTATTTCTGAACTGAGTTTTGAGCTGTACCCCAAACCACCCACTAAACAAGTAATGAAGCCATTTAATTGTCTTCCCTAGTTATGGTTAATAAGTTAATGCAGAACTTCCAAAATGCTGTTTATCAACCACACTGTATGTTGACTTATTTAGTATGGTTCAGTGTAAATGCACACACTTTTGTCCCCCCACCTTAGGTTAGTGGAACAGACTGGGGACAAGCTGAAACTATGTATATCCTCTATGAGGTTCTGTTAAAGGTTCACAAGGTATGTTCAACGTTCACATGCAGAATAAAATACCAGCACGAAAGTGTTACCGGAATTTGAATTATGCATGTCACTTGAACCATGTCTATGTTAGATGTACACATCTCAAGTTGGAGTTTTGCTTCCAGTGAATAAACCTGATGACGCTTCATGTTGGATGTGTTGCAGCTATGTGTGACAGAGGACTGCTGGATCCAGGCCAAGTTCTACCTTGGTCTCCAGCAGGTCGAGGATCTGCAGGACGGAGAGCCTTTCTGTTTCAGTATCCTGGTCGGCCACGGCCAGAGTCACACCTTTAGTGTGGAGATGACCTCTGACCTCGCTGTGTGGGAGAAGTCCTTCCAAAGAGCCGTCTTCATGGAGGTGCAGAGAGTAGGGGTAAGTGGAACAGCAAATTAGGTTTGATGTGATTCTCCGCGGAGTCAAAGGTTTGGAGGTTCTTATATGTGGTGCTGAGATACTGTATGACTGACAGTTTACACATTTTCAAAAAGATGAGCCTTCATAGTGTTCTCACAATGACACATTTTAACTGCAGCAAATACGATGCCAACACATTAATTCCAGCAGTGCGTTTCATTTTGATAATGTGTTCCATTTAGTGGATTATTCTAGAATAGTACATAGGGCTCTATTTTAACAAGCCTAACGCAATGGTAAATCTAAACACAAGCTTCATGTTGTGTATTTAAGGTCATTTATGTATTGCTTTGGAATCAACTTCAATTCCAATATTAGTGCAACACAGGACCTGCATGGCTGAAATAATGCGGCCTGCCTACAATGCATAGATACAAAGGGAATGTCTGCTCACTAATTTACTGCTCTCAAACTTTGTATTTTAATAAAGCTTTGGTGATTAAGATTTATTTCCAAGCGGTCTCAGTAGCCAAACCCTTTATCGACAGTCTTGACTACTTTACGATTGCATTGGGCAGGACAAAAAAAAAGCCTTTATTGAGATGAGGGGAGTCTATGCTTGGTTTTCAATCGAATAAAACGAAATGGGGAAAAAACATTAATTTTGTATGTTTTTAAAAACTAAGTATACAGGCACCACAAGCACATTAGGCTACTCTTGTTCCATGGACATATGGGCAGTGTGCATCACAGCTGGATAGGCTGTGTTTCAGCTGTCAGAATTAATGACATAACCAACTGTGTTACCACTAAAACCAGCTTTTGGTTGGTCTTAAATATCCCTATCAGCACTGCCTGAAATGAGCACTTTGGATCATGTTTTTAAGGACACACCTCAAATATTTCCAACCCTCCCATCTGCAGCATTATGGTGATGAGCTCTGTTAGGGAAAGGTCTGCAGTATTATGGTGGTGAGCTCTGTTAGGGAAAGGTCTGCAGTATTATGGTGATGAGCTCTGTTAGGGAAAGTTCTGCAGTATTGTATTGTGGTGATGAGCTCTGTTAGGGAAAGGTCTGCAGTATTATGGTGGTGAGCTCTGTTAGGGAAAGGTCTGCAGTATTATGGTGATGAGCTCTGTTAGGGAAAGGTCTGCAGTATTATGGTATTGAGCTCTGTTAGGGAAAGGTCTGCAGTATTATGGTGATGAGCTCTGTTAGGGAAAGGTCTACAGTATTGTGGTGATGAGCTCTGTTAGGGAAAGGTCTGCAGTATTGTGGTGATGAGCTCTGTTAGGGAAAGGTCTACAGTATTATGGTGATGAGCTCTGTTAGGGAAAGGTCTGCAGTATTATGGTGATGAGCTCTTATGGAAAGGTCTGCAGTATTATGGTGATGAGCTCTGTTAGGGAAAGGTCTACAGTATTATGGTGATGAGCTCTGTTAGGGAAAGGTCTACAGTATTATGGTGATGAGCTCTGTTAGGGAAAGGTCTACAGTATTATGGTGATGAGCTCTGTTAGGGAAAGGTCTACAGTATTATGGTGATGAGCTCTGTTAGGGAAAGGTCTGCAGTATTATGGTGATGAGCTCTTATGGAAAGGTCTGCAGTATTATGGTGATGAGCTCTTATGGAAAGGTCTACAGTATTATGGTGATGAGCTCTGTTAGGGAAAGGTCTGCAGTATTATGGTGATGAGCTCTGTTAGGGAAAGGTCTGCAGTATTATGGTGATGAGCTCTGTTAGGGAAAGGTCTACAGTATTATGGTGATGAGCTCTGTTAGGGAAAGGTCTACAGTATTATGGTGATGAGCTCTGTTAGGGAAAGGTCTACAGTATTATGGTGATGAGCTCTGTTAGGGAAAGGTCTGCAGTATTATGGTGATGAGCTCTTATGGAAAGGTCTGCAGTATTATGGTGATGAGCTCTTATGGAAAGGTCTACAGTATTATGGTGATGAGCTCTGTTAGGGAAAGGTCTGCAGTATTATGGTGGTGAGCTCTGTTAGGGAAAGGTCTGCAGTATTATGGTGATGAGCTCTGTTAGGGAAAGGTCTGCAGTATTATGGTATTGAGCTCTGTTAGGGAAAGGTCTGCAGTATTATGGTGATGAGCTCTGTTAGGGAAAGGTCTGCAGTATTATGGTGATGAGCTCTGTTAGGGAAAGGTCTGCAGTATTATGGTATTGAGCTATGTTAGGGAAAGGTCTGCAGTATTATGGTGATGAGCTCTGTTAGGGAAAGGTCTGCAGTATTATGGTGATGAGCTCTGTTAGGGAAAGGTCTGCAGTATTATGGTATTGAGCTATGTTAGGGAAAGGTCTACAGTATTATGGTGATGAGCTCTGTTAGGGAAAGGTCTACAGTATTGTGGTGATGAGCTCTGTTAGGGAAAGGTCTGCAGTATTATGGTGGTGAGCTCTGTTAGGGAAAAGTCTACAGTATTGTATTGTGGTGATGAGCTCTGTTAGGGAAAGGTCTACAGTATTATGGTGATGAGCTCTGTTAGGGAAAGGTCTGCAGTATTATGGTGATGAGCTCTTATGGAAAGGTCTGCAGTATTATGGTGATGAGCTCTGTTAGGGAAAGGTCTACAGTATTATGGTGATGAGCTCTGTTAGGGAAAGGTCTACAGTATTATGGTGATGAGCTCTGTTAGGGAAAGGTCTACAGTATTATGGTGATGAGCTCTGTTAGGGAAAGGTCTACAGTATTATGGTGATGAGCTCTGTTAGGGAAAGGTCTGCAGTATTATGGTGATGAGCTCTTATGGAAAGGTCTGCAGTATTATGGTGATGAGCTCTTATGGAAAGGTCTACAGTATTATGGTGATGAGCTCTGTTAGGGAAAGGTCTGCAGTATTATGGTGGTGAGCTCTGTTAGGGAAAGGTCTGCAGTATTATGGTGATGAGCTCTGTTAGGGAAAGGTCTGCAGTATTATGGTATTGAGCTCTGTTAGGGAAAGGTCTGCAGTATTATGGTGATGAGCTCTGTTAGGGAAAGGTCTGCAGTATTATGGTGATGAGCTCTGTTAGGGAAAGGTCTGCAGTATTATGGTATTGAGCTATGTTAGGGAAAGGTCTACAGTATTATGGTGATGAGCTCTGTTAGGGAAAGGTCTGCAGTATTATGGTGGTGAGCTCTGTTAGGGAAAGGTCTGCAGTATTATGGTGGTGAGCTCTGTTAGGGAAAAGTCTACAGTATTGTATTGTGGTGATGAGCTCTGTTAGGGAAAGGTCTGCAGTATTATGGTGATGAGCTCTGTTAGGGAAAGGTCTGCAGTATTATGGTGATGAGCTCTGTTAGGGAAAGGTCTGCAGTATTATGGTGATGAGCTCTTTTAGGGAAAGGTCTGCAGTATTATGGTGGTGAGCTCTGTTAGGGAAAGGTCTACAGTATTATGGTGATGAGCTCTGTTAGAGAAAGGTCTACAGTATTATGGTGATGAGCTCTGTTAGGGAAAGGTCTACAGTATTATGGTGATGATCTCTTATGGAAAGGTCTGCAGTATTATGGTGATGAGCTCTGTTAGGGAAAGTCTGCAGTACTCTGTGGTGATGAGCTCTGTTAGGGAAAGGTCTACAGTATTGTATTGTGGTGATGACCTCTGGCAGAGAACTCATATTGCAGCACACCATGTTCAGGAAGTGAATAGATTACATATTTAACTGCTACTGGTCTTTTCGGTATTTAATAGATGCTTTTTTAACCTCTTATTTAACCTTTACCTGTATATGTGAAAGATTTGCTCTGTTAGGGAAAGGTCTGCAGTATTATGGTGATGAGCTCTGTTAGGGAAAGGTCTGCAGTATTATGGTGATGAGCTCTGTTAGGGAAAGGTCTGCAGTATTATGGTGATGAGCTCTTTTAGGGAAAGGTCTGCAGTATTATGGTGGTGAGCTCTGTTAGGGAAAGGTCTACAGTACTCTGTGGTGATGAGCTCTGTTAGGGAAAGGTCTACAGTATTGTATTGTGGTGATGACCTCTGGCAGAGAACTCATATTGCAGCACACCATGTTCAGGAAGTGAATAGATTACATATTTAACTGCTACTGGTCTTTTCGGTATTTAATAGATGCTTTTTTAACCTCTTATTTAACCTTTACCTGTATATGTGAAAGATTTGCTAAAGGTCAGACTGCATTAAATTACTAAGCTCCTCATAATCAGTGCTTAACATGGATTTAAATAGGTGCTGGTACTCATTTTGGGTGCTGGTACTGTCAACACAGTGAGCCTGCTACTGTCAACACCGTGGGCCTGCTATTGTCAACACAGTGGGTCTGCTACTGTCAACACAGTGGGCCTGCTACTGTCAACACAGTGGGCCTGCTACTGTCAACACAGTGGGCCTGCTACTGTCAACACTGATGGCCTGCTACTGTCAGCACAGTGGGCCTGCTATTGTCAACACAGTGGGCCTGCTACTGTCAACACCGTGGGCCTGCTACTGTCAACATAGTGGGCGTGCTACTGTCAACACAGTGAACCTGCTATTGTCAACACAGTGGGCCTGCTACTGTCAACACCGTGGGCCTGCTACTGTCAACACAGTGGGCCTGCTACTGTCAACACAGTGGGCCTGCTACTGTCAACGCTGTGGGCCTGCTACTGTCAGCACAGTGGGCCTGCTACTGTCAACACCGTGGGCCTGCTACTGTCAACACAGTGGGCCTGCTACTGTCATCACAGTGGGCCTGCTACTGTCAACACAGTGGACCTGCTACTGTCAACACCGTGAACATGCTACTGTCAACACAGTGGACCTGCTACTGTCAACACCGTGAACATGCTACTGTCAACACAGTGGGCCAGCTATGCAGCCTAGAGTGGTGTTATACTGCCAGCTGTATGCAGACTAGAGTGGTGTTATACTGTCAGCTGTATGCAGACTAGACAGGTGTTATACTGTCAGCTGTATGCAGACTAGACAGGTGTTATACTGTATGCTGTATGCAGACTAGAGAGGTGTTATACTGTATGCTGTATGCAGACTAGAGTGGTGTTATACTGTCAGCTGTATGCAGACTAGAGTGGTGTTATACTGTCAGCTGTATGCAGACTAGACAGGTGTTATACTGTATGCTGTATGCAGACTAGAGTGGTGTTATACTGTATGCTGTATGCAGACTAGAGTGGTGTTATACTGTCAACTGTATGCAGACTAGAGTGGTGTTATACTGTCAACTGTATGCAGACTAGAGTGGTGTTATACTGTCAACTGTATGCAGACTAGAGTGGTGTTATACTGTCAGCTGTATGCAGACTAGACAGGTGTTATACTGTATGCTGTATGCAGACTAGACAGGTGTTATACTGTCATCTGTATGCAGACTAGAGTGGTGTTATACTGCCATCTGTATGCAGACTAGACAGGTGTTATACTGTATGCTGTATGCAGACTAGACAGGTGTTATACTGTCATCTGTATGCAGACTAGACAGGTGTTATACTGTCATCTGTATGCAGACTAGAGTGGTGTTATACTGTCAGCTGTATGAGGACTAGAGTGGTGTTATACTGTCAGCTGTATGCAGACTAGACAGGTGTTATACTGTATGCTGTATGCAGACTAGAGTGGTGTTATACTGTCAGCTGTATGCAGACTAGAGTGGTGTTATACTGTCAGCTGTATGCAGACTAGAGTGGTGTTATACTGTATGCTGTATTCAGACTAGAGTGCTGTTATACTGTATGCTGTATGCAGACTAGAGTGGTGTTATACTGTATGCTGTATTCAGACTAGAGTGGTGTTATACTGTATGCTGTATGCAGACTAGAGTGGTGTTATACTGTCAGCTGTATGCAGACTAGACAGGTGTTATACTGTGCTGTATGCAGACTAGACAGGTGTTATACTGTATGCTGTATGCAGACTAGAGTGGTGTTATACTGTCAGCTGTATGCAGACTAGACAGGTGTTATACTGTATGCTGTATGCAGACTAGAGTGGTGTTATACTGTCAGCTGTATGCAGACTAGAGTGGTGGTATACTGTCAGCTGTATGCAGACTAGAGTGGTGTTATACTGTCAGCTGTATGCAGACTAGAGTGGTGTTATACTGTCAGCTGTATGCAGACTAGAGTGGTGTTATACTGTATGCTGTATGCAGACTAGACAGGTGTTATACTGTGCTGTATGCAGACTAGACAGGTGTTATACTGTCAGCTGTATGCAGACTAGACAGGTGTTATACTGCCAGCTGTATGCAACTAGAGTGGTGTTATACTGTCAGCTGTATGCAGACTAGACAGGTGTTATACTGCCAGATGGTTGCAGACCAGAGTGGTGTTATACTGTATGCTGTATGCAGACTAGAGAGGTGTTATACTGTATGCTGTTTGCAGACCAGAGTGGTGTTGTACTGTATGCTGTATGCAGACTAGAGTGGTGTTATACTGTATGCTTTATGCAGACTAGAGTGGTGTTATACTGTCAGCTGTATGCAGACTAGAGTGGTGTTATACTGTCAGCTGTATGCAGACTAGACAGGTGTTATACTGCCAGATGGTTGCAGACCAGAGTGGTGTTATACTGTATGCTGTATGCAGACTAGAGAGGTGTTATACTGTATGCTGTTTGCAGACTAGACAGGTGTTATACTGTATGCTGTATGCAGACTAGAGAGGTGTTATACTGTCAGCTGTATGCAGACTAGAGAGGTGTTATACTGTCAGCTGTATGCAGACTAGAGTGGTGTTATACTGTATGCTGTATGCAGACTAGAGTGGTGTTATACTGTCAGCTGTATGCAGACTAGACAGGTGTTATACTGTGCTGTATGGAGACTAGACAGGTGTTATACTGTATGCTGTATGCAGACTAGAGTGGTGTTATACTGTCAGCTGTATGCAATCTAGACAGGTGTTATACTGTATGCTGTATGCAGACTAGAGTGGTGTTATACTGTCAGCTGTATGCAGACTAGAGAGGTGTTATACTGTATGCTGTATGCAGACTAGAGTGGTGTTATACTGTCAGCTGTATGCAGACTAGATAGTGTTATTCTGTATGCTGTATGCAGACGAGTGGTGTTATACTGTCAGCTGTATGCAGACTAGAGTGGTGTTATACTGTCAGCTGTATGCAGACTAGACAGGTGTTATACTGTCAGCTGTATGCAGACTAGAGAGGTGTTATACTGTATGCTGTGTGCAGACTAGAGTGGTGTTATACTGTCAGCTGTATGCAGACTAGAGTGGTGTTATACTGTCAGCTGTATGCAGACTAGAGAGGTGTTATACTGTATGCTGTATGCAGACTAGAGTGGTGTTATACTGTCAGCTGTATGCAGACTAGAGTGGTGTTATACTGTCTGCTGTATGCAGACTAGAGTGGTGTTATGCTGTATGCAGACTAGAGTGGTGTTATGCTGTCAGCTGTATGCAGACTAGACAGGTGTTATACTGTATGCTGTATGCAGACTAGAGTGGTGTTATACTGTCAGCTGTATGCAGACTAGAGTGGTGTTATACAGTCAGCTGTATGCAGACTAGAGAGGTGTTATACTGTCAGCTGTATGCAGACTAGACAGGTGTTATACTGTATGCTGTATGCAGACTAGAGTGGTGTTATACTGTCAGCTGTATGCAGACTAGAGTGGTGTTATACAGTCAGCTGTATGCAGACTAGAGAGGTGTTATACTGTCAGCTGTATGCAGACTAGAGTGGTGTTATGCTGTATGCAGACTAGAGTGGTGTTATACTGTATGCAGACTAGAGTGGTGTTATGCTGTCAGCTGTATGCAGACTAGACAGGTGGTTATACTGTATGCTGTATGCAGACTAGAATTGTGTTATACTGTATGCTGTATGCAGACTAGAGTGGTGTTATACTGTATGCTGTATGCAGACTAGAGAGTTGTTATACTGTATGCTGTATGCAGACTAGAGTGGTGTTATACTGTCAGCTGTATGCAGACTAGAGTGGTGTTATACTGTCAGCTGTATGCAGACTAGAGTGGTGTTATACTGTATGCAGACTAGAGTGGTGTTATACTGTCAGCTGTATCCAGACTAGAGTGGTGTTATACTGTATGCTGTATGCAGACTAGAGTGGTGTTATATTGTCAGCTGTATGCAGACTAGAGTGGTGTTATACTGTATGCTGTATGCAGACTAGAGAGTTGTTATACTGTATGCTGTATGCAGACTAGAGTGGTGTTATACTGTCAGCTGTATGCAGACTAGAGTGGTGTTATACTGTCAGCTGAATGCAGACTAGAGTGGTGTTATACTGTCAGCTGTATGCAGACTAGAGTGGTGTTATACTGTCAGCTGTATCCAGACTAGAGTGGTGTTATACTGTATGCTGTATGCAGACTAGAGTGGTGTTATATTGTCAGCTGTATGCAGACTAGAGTGGTGTTATACTGTATGCTGTATGCAGACTAGAGTGGTGTTATACTGCCAGCTGTATGCCGACTAGAGTGGTGTTATACTGTCAACTGTGTGCAGACTAGACAGGTGTTATACTGTATGCTGTATGCAGACTAGAATTGTGTTATACTGTATGCTGTATGCAGACTAGAGTGGTGTTATACTGTATGCTGTATGCAGACTAGAGAGTTGTTATACTGTATGCTGTATGCAGACTAGAGTGGTGTTATACTGTCAACTGTATGCAGACTAGAGTGGTGTTATACTGTCAGCTGTATGCAGACTAGAGTGGTGTTATACTGTCAGCTGTATGCAGACTAGAGTGGTGTTATACTGTCAGCTGTATGCAGACTAGAGTGGTGTTATACTGTCAACTGTATGCAGACTAGAGTGGTGTTATACTGTCAGCTGTATGCAGACTAGACAGGTGTTATACTGTATGCTGTATGCAGACTAGACAGGTGTTATACTGTCATCTGTATGCAGACTAGAGTGGTGTTATACTGTATGCTGTATTCAGACTAGAGTGGTGTTATACTGCCATCTGTATGCAGACTAGACAGGTGTTATACTGTATGCTGTATGCAGACTAGACAGGTGTTATACTGTCATCTGTATGCAGACTAGACAGGTGTTATACTGTCATCTGTATGCAGACTAGAGTGGTGTTATACTGTCAGCTGTATGAGGACTAGAGTGGTGTTATACTGTCAGCTGTATGCAGACTAGACAGGTGTTATACTGTATGCTGTATGCAGACTAGAGTGGTGTTATACTGTCAGCTGTATGCAGACTAGAGTGGTGTTATACTGTCAGCTGTATGCAGACTAGAGTGATGTTATACTGTATGCTGTATTCAGACTAGAGTGCTGTTATACTGTATGCTGTATGCAGACTAGAGTGGTGTTATACTGTATGCTGTATTCAGACTAGAGTGGTGTTATACTGTATGCTGTATGCAGACTAGAGTGGTGTTATACTGTCAGCTGTATGCAGACTAGACAGGTGTTATACTGTGCTGTATGCAGACTAGACAGGTGTTATACTGTATGCTGTATGCAGACTAGAGTGGTGTTATACTGTCAGCTGTATGCAGACTAGACAGGTGTTATACTGTATGCTGTATGCAGACTAGAGTGGTGTTATACTGTCAGCTGTATGCAGACTAGAGTGGTGGTATACTGTCAGCTGTATGCAGACTAGAGTGGTGTTATACTGTCAGCTGTATGCAGACTAGAGTGGTGTTATACTGTCAGCTGTATGCAGACTAGAGTGGTGTTATACTGTATGCTGTATGCAGACTAGACAGGTGTTATACTGTGCTGTATGCAGACTAGACAGGTGTTATACTGTCAGCTGTATGCAGACTAGACAGGTGTTATACTGCCAGCTGTATGCAACTAGAGTGGTGTTATACTGTCAGCTGTATGCAGACTAGACAGGTGTTATACTGCCAGATGGTTGCAGGCCAGAGTGGTGTTATACTGTATGCTGTATGCAGACTAGAGAGGTGTTATACTGTATGCTGTTTGCAGACCAGAGTGGTGTTGTACTGTATGCTGTATGCAGACTAGAGTGGTGTTATACTGTATGCTTTATGCAGACTAGAGTGGTGTTATACTGTCAGCTGTATGCAGACTAGAGTGGTGTTATACTGTCAGCTGTATGCAGACTAGACAGGTGTTATACTGCCAGATGGTTGCAGACCAGAGTGGTGTTATACTGTATGCTGTATGCAGACTAGAGAGGTGTTATACTGTATGCTGTATGCAGACTAGAGTGGTGTTATGCTGTATGCAGACTAGAGTGGTGTTATGCTGTCAGCTGTATGCAGACTAGACAGGTGTTATACTGTATGCTGTATGCAGACTAGAGTGGTGTTATACTGTCAGCTGTATGCAGACTAGAGTGGTGTTATACAGTCAGCTGTATGCAGACTAGAGAGGTGTTATACTGTCAGCTGTATGCAGACTAGACAGGTGTTATACTGTATGCTGTATGCAGACTAGAGTGGTGTTATACTGTCAGCTGTATGCAGACTAGAGTGGTGTTATACAGTCAGCTGTATGCAGACTAGAGAGGTGTTATACTGTCAGCTGTATGCAGACTAGAGTGGTGTTATGCTGTATGCAGACTAGAGTGGTGTTATACTGTATGCAGACTAGAGTGGTGTTATGCTGTCAGCTGTATGCAGACTAGACAGGTGTTATACTGTATGCTGTATGCAGACTAGAATTGTGTTATACTGTATGCTGTATGCAGACTAGAGTGGTGTTATACTGTATGCTGTATGCAGACTAGAGAGTTGTTATACTGTATGCTGTATGCAGACTAGAGTGGTGTTATACTGTCAGCTGTATGCAGACTAGAGTGGTGTTATACTGTCAGCTGTATGCAGACTAGAGTGGTGTTATACTGTATGCAGACTAGAGTGGTGTTATACTGTCAGCTGTATACAGACTAGAGTGGTGTTATACTGTATGCTGTATGCAGACTAGAGTGGTGTTATATTGTCAGCTGTATGCAGACTAGAGTGGTGTTATACTGTATGCTGTATGCAGACTAGAGAGTTGTTATACTGTATGCTGTATGCAGACTAGAGATGTGTTATACTGTCAGCTGTATGCAGACTAGAGTGGTGTTATACTGTCAGCTGAATGCAGACTAGAGTGGTGTTATACTGTCAGCTGTATGCAGACTAGAGTGGTGTTATACTGTCAGCTGTATCCAGACTAGAGTGGTGTTATACTGTATGCTGTATGCAGACTAGAGTGGTGTTATATTGTCAGCTGTATGCAGACTAGAGTGGTGTTATACTGTATGCTGTATGCAGACTAGAGTGGTGTTATACTGCCAGCTGTATGCCGACTAGAGTGGTGTTATACTGTCAACTGTGTGCAGACTAGACAGGTGTTATACTGTATGCTGTATGCAGACTAGAATTGTGTTATACTGTATGCTGTATGCAGACTAGAGTGGTGTTATACTGTATGCTGTATGCAGACTAGAGAGTTGTTATACTGTATGCTGTATGCAGACTAGAGTGGTGTTATACTGTCAACTGTATGCAGACTAGAGTGGTGTTATACTGTCAGCTGTATGCAGACTAGAGTGGTGTTATACTGTCAGCTGTATGCAGACTAGAGTGGTGTTATACTGTCAGCTGTATGCAGACTAGAGTGGTGTTATACTGTCAACTGTATGCAGACTAGAGTGGTGTTATACTGTCAGCTGTATGCAGACTAGACAGGTGTTATACTGTATGCTGTATGCAGACTAGACAGGTGTTATACTGTCATCTGTATGCAGACTAGAGTGGTGTTATACTGTATGCTGTATTCAGACTAGAGTGGTGTTATACTGCCATCTGTATGCAGACTAGACAGGTGTTATACTGTATGCTGTATGCAGACTAGACAGGTGTTATACTGTCATCTGTATGCAGACTAGACAGGTGTTATACTGCCATCTGTATGCAGACTAGAGTGAGTGTTATACTGTCAGCTGTATGAGGACTAGAGTGGTGTTATACTGTCAGCTGTATGCAGACTAGACAGGTGTTATACTGTATGCTGTATGCAGACTAGAGTGGTGTTATACTGTCAGCTGTATGCAGACTAGAGTGGTGTTATACTGTCAGCTGTATGCAGACTAGAGTGGTGTTATACTGTATGCTGTATTCAGACTAGAGTGCTGTTATACTGTATGCTGTATGCAGACTAGAGTGGTGTTATACTGTATGCTGTATTCAGACTAGAGTGGTGTTATACTGTATGCTGTATGCAGACTAGAGTGGTGTTATACTGTCAGCTGTATGCAGACTAGACAGGTGTTATACTGTGCTGTATGCAGACTAGACAGGTGTTATACTGTATGCTGTATGCAGACTAGAGTGGTGTTATACTGTCAGCTGTATGCAGACTAGACAGGTGTTATACTGTATGCTGTATGCAGACTAGAGTGGTGTTATACTGTCAGCTGTATGCAGACTAGAGTGGTGGTATACTGTCAGCTGTATGCAGACTAGAGTGGTGTTATACTGTCAGCTGTATGCAGACTAGAGTGGTGTTATACTGTCAGCTGTATGCAGACTAGAGTGGTGTTATACTGTATGCTGTATGCAGACTAGACAGGTGTTATACTGTGCTGTATGCAGACTAGACAGGTGTTATACTGTCAGCTGTATGCAGACTAGACAGGTGTTATACTGCCAGCTGTATGCAACTAGAGTGGTGTTATACTGTCAGCTGTATGCAGACTAGACAGGTGTTATACTGCCAGATGGTTGCAGACCAGAGTGGTGTTATACTGTATGCTGTATGCAGACTAGAGAGGTGTTATACTGTATGCTGTTTGCAGACCAGAGTGGTGTTGTACTGTATGCTGTATGCAGACTAGAGTGGTGTTATACTGTATGCTTTATGCAGACTAGAGTGGTGTTATACTGTCAGCTGTATGCAGACTAGAGTGGTGTTATACTGTCAGCTGTATGCAGACTAGACAGGTGTTATACTGCCAGATGGTTGCAGACCAGAGTGGTGTTATACTGTATGCTGTATGCAGACTAGAGAGGTGTTATACTGTATGCTGTTTGCAGACTAGACAGGTGTTATACTGTATGCTGTATGCAGACTAGAGAGGTGTTATACTGTCAGCTGTATGCAGACTAGAGAGGTGTTATACTGTCAGCTGTATGCAGACTAGAGTGGTGTTATACTGTATGCTGTATGCAGACTAGAGTGGTGTTATACTGTCAGCTGTATGCAGACTAGACAGGTGTTATACTGTGCTGTATGGAGACTAGACAGGTGTTATACTGTATGCTGTATGCAGACTAGGGTGGTGTTACACTGTCAGCTGTATGCAGACTAGACAGGTGTTATACTGTATGCTGTATGCAGACTAGAGTGGTGTTATACTGTCAGCTGTATGCAGACTAGAGAGGTGTTATACTGTATGCTGTATGCAGACTAGAGTGGTGTTATACTGTCAGCTGTATGCAGACTAGATAGTGTTATTCTGTATGCTGTATGCAGACGAGTGGTGTTATACTGCCAGCTGTATGCAGACTAGAGTGGTGTTATACTGTCAGCTGTATGCAGACTAGACAGGTGTTATACTGTCAGCTGTATGCAGACTAGAGAGGTGTTATACTGTATGCTGTATGCAGACTAGAGTGGTGTTATACTGTCAGCTGTATGCAGACTAGAGTGGTGTTATACTGTCAGCTGTATGCAGACTAGAGAGGTGTTATACTGTATGCTGTATGCAGACTAGAGTGGTGTTATACTGTCAGCTGTATGCAGACTAGAGTGGTGTTATACTGTCTGCTGTATGCAGACTAGAGTGGTGTTATGCTGTATGCAGACTAGAGTGGTGTTATGCTGTCAGCTGTATGCAGACTAGACAGGTGTTATACTGTATGCTGTATGCAGACTAGAGTGGTGTTATACTGTCAGCTGTATGCAGACTAGAGTGGTGTTATACAGTCAGCTGTATGCAGACTAGAGAGGTGTTATACTGTCAGCTGTATGCAGACTAGACAGGTGTTATACTGTATGCTGTATGCAGACTAGAGTGGTGTTATACTGTCAGCTGTATGCAGACTAGAGTGGTGTTATACAGTCAGCTGTATGCAGACTAGAGAGGTGTTATACTGTCAGCTGTATGCAGACTAGAGTGGTGTTATGCTGTATGCAGACTAGAGTGGTGTTATACTGTATGCAGACTAGAGTGGTGTTATGCTGTCAGCTGTATGCAGACTAGACAGGTGTTATACTGTATGCTGTATGCAGACTAGAATTGTGTTATACTGTATGCTGTATGCAGACTAGAGTGAGTGTTATACTGTATGCTGTATGCAGACTAGAGAGTTGTTATACTGTATGCTGTATGCAGACTAGAGTGGTGTTATACTGTCAGCTGTATGCAGACTAGAGTGGTGTTATACTGTCAGCTGTATGCAGACTAGAGTGGTGTTATACTGTATGCAGACTAGAGTGGTGTTATACTGTCAGCTGTATACAGACTAGAGTGGTGTTATACTGTATGCTGTATGCAGACTAGAGTGGTGTTATATTGTCAGCTGTATGCAGACTAGAGTGGTGTTATACTGTATGCTGTATGCAGACTAGAGAGTTGTTATACTGTATGCTGTATGCAGACTAGAGTGGTGTTATACTGTCAGCTGTATGCAGACTAGAGTGGTGTTATACTGTCAGCTGAATGCAGACTAGAGTGGTGTTATACTGTCAGCTGTATGCAGACTAGAGTGGTGTTATACTGTCAGCTGTATCCAGACTAGAGTGGTGTTATACTGTATGCTGTATGCAGACTAGAGTGGTGTTATATTGTCAGCTGTATGCAGACTAGAGTGGTGTTATACTGTATGCTGTATGCAGACTAGAGTGGTGTTATACTGCCAGCTGTATGCCGACTAGAGTGGTGTTATACTGTCAACTGTGTGCAGACTAGACAGGTGTTATACTGTATGCTGTATGCAGACTATAATTGTGGGGCGGCAGGTAGCCTAGTGGTTAGAGCGTTGGACTTGTAACCGGAGGGCTGCAAGTTCAAATCCCCGAGCTGACAAGGTAAAAATCTGTCGTTCTGCCCCTGAACAAGGCAGTTAACCCACTGTTCCCCGGGCGCCGAAGACGTGGATGTCGATTAAAGGCAGCCCCCCGCACCTCTCTGACTCAGAGGGGTTGGGTTAAATGCGGAAGACACATTTCGGTTGAAGGCATTCGGTTGTACAACTGACTAATAATGGTGACTTTGACTTTGACTTATACTGTCATCTGTATGCAGACTAGAGTGGTGTTATACTGTATGCTGTATTCAGACTAGAGTGGTGTTATACTGCCATCTGTATGCAGACTAGACAGGTGTTATACTGTATGCTGTATGCAGACTAGACAGGTGTTATACTGTCATCTGTATGCAGACTAGACAGGTGTTATACTGTCATCTGTATGCAGACTAGAGTGGTGTTATACTGTCAGCTGTATGAGGACTAGAGTGGTGTTATACTGTCAGCTGTATGCAGACTAGACAGGTGTTATACTGTATGCTGTATGCAGACTAGAGTGGTGTTATACTGTCAGCTGTATGCAGACTAGAGTGGTGTTATACTGTATGCTGTATTCAGACTAGAGTGCTGTTATACTGTATGCTGTATGCAGACTAGAGTGGTGTTATACTGTATGCTGTATTCAGACTAGAGTGGTGTTATACTGTATGCTGTATGCAGACTAGAGTGGTGTTATACTGTCAGCTGTATGCAGACTAGAGTGGTGTTATACTGTCAGCTGAATGCAGACTAGAGTGGTGTTATACTGTCAGCTGTATGCAGACTAGAGTGGTGTTATACTGTCAGCTGTATCCAGACTAGAGTGGTGTTATACTGTATGCTGTATGCAGACTAGAGTGGTGTTATATTGTCAGCTGTATGCAGACTAGAGTGGTGTTATACTGTATGCTGTATGCAGACTAGAGTGGTGTTATACTGCCAGCTGTATGCCGACTAGAGTGGTGTTATACTGTCAACTGTGTGCAGACTAGACAGGTGTTATACTGTATGCTGTATGCAGACTATAATTGTGGGGCGGCAGGTAGCCTAGTGGTTAGAGCGTTGGACTTGTAACCGAGGGCTGCAAGTTCAAATCCCGAGCTGACAAGGTAAAAATCTGTCGTTCTGCCCCTGAACAAGGCAGTTAACCCACTGTTCCCGGGCGCCAAGACGTGGATGTCGACAAAGGCAGCCCCCGCACCTCTCTGACTCAGAGGGGTTGGGTTAAATCACGGAAGACACATTTCGGTTGAAGGCATTCGGTTGTACAACTGACTAATAATGGTGACTTTGACTTTGACTTATACTGTCATCTGTATGCAGACTAGAGTGGTGTTATACTGTATGCTGTATTCAGACTAGAGTGGTGTTATACTGCCATCTGTATGCAGACTAGACAGGTGTTATACTGTATGCTGTATGCAGACTAGACAGGTGTTATACTGTCATCTGTATGCAGACTAGACAGGTGTTATACTGTCATCTGTATGCAGACTAGAGTGGTGTTATACTGTCAGCTGTATGAGGACTAGAGTGGTGTTATACTGTCAGCTGTATGCAGACTAGACAGGTGTTATACTGTATGCTGTATGCAGACTAGAGTGGTGTTATACTGTCAGCTGTATGCAGACTAGAGTGGTGTTATACTGTATGCTGTATTCAGACTAGAGTGCTGTTATACTGTATGCTGTATGCAGACTAGAGTGGTGTTATACTGTATGCTGTATTCAGACTAGAGTGGTGTTATACTGTATGCTGTATGCAGACTAGAGTGGTGTTATACTGTCAGCTGTATGCAGACTAGACAGGTGTTATACTGTGCTGTATGCAGACTAGACAGGTGTTATACTGTATGCTGTATGCAGACTAGAGTGGTGTTATACTGTCAGCTGTATGCAGACTAGACAGGTGTTATACTGTATGCTGTATGCAGACTAGAGTGGTGTTATACTGTCAGCTGTATGCAGACTAGAGTGGTGGTATACTGTCAGCTGTATGCAGACTAGAGTGGTGTTATACTGTCAGCTGTATGCAGACTAGAGTGGTGTTATACTGTCAGCTGTATGCAGACTAGAGTGGTGTTATACTGTATGCTGTATGCAGACTAGACAGGTGTTATACTGTGCTGTATGCAGACTAGACAGGTGTTATACTGTCAGCTGTATGCAGACTAGACAGGTGTTATACTGCCAGCTGTATGCAACTAGAGTGGTGTTATACTGTCAGCTGTATGCAGACTAGACAGGTGTTATACTGCCAGATGGTTGCAGACCAGAGTGGTGTTATACTGTATGCTGTATGCAGACTAGAGAGGTGTTATACTGTATGCTGTTTGCAGACCAGAGTGGTGTTGTACTGTATGCTGTATGCAGACTAGAGTGAGTGTTATACTGTATGCTTTATGCAGACTAGAGTGAGTGTTATACTGTCAGCTGTATGCAGACTAGAGTGGTGTTATACTGTCAGCTGTATGCAGACTAGACAGGTGTTATACTGCCAGATGGTTGCAGACCAGAGTGGTGTTATACTGTATGCTGTATGCAGACTAGAGAGGTGTTATACTGTATGCTGTTTGCAGACTAGACAGATGTTATACTGTATGCTGTATGCAGACTAGAGAGGTGTTATACTGTCAGCTGTATGCAGACTAGAGAGGTGTTATACTGTCAGCTGTATGCAGACTAGAGTGGTGTTATACTGTATGCTGTATGCAGACTAGAGTGGTGTTATACTGTCAGCTGTATGCAGACTAGACAGGTGTTATACTGTGCTGTATGGAGACTAGACAGGTGTTATACTGTATGCTGTATGCAGACTAGAGTGGTGTTACACTGTCAGCTGTATGCAGACTAGACAGGTGTTATACTGTATGCTGTATGCAGACTAGAGTGGTGTTATACTGTCAGCTGTATGCAGACTAGAGAGGTGTTATACTGTATGCTGTATGCAGACTAGAGTGGTGTTATACTGTCAGCTGTATGCAGACTAGATAGTGTTATTCTGTATGCTGTATGCAGACGAGTGGTGTTATACTGCCAGCTGTATGCAGACTAGAGTGGTGTTATACTGTCAGCTGTATGCAGACTAGACAGGTGTTATACTGTCAGCTGTATGCAGACTAGAGAGGTGTTATACTGTATGCTGTATGCAGACTAGAGTGGTGTTATACTGTCAGCTGTATGCAGACTAGAGTGGTGTTATACTGTCAGCTGTATGCAGACTAGAGAGGTGTTATACTGTATGCTGTATGCAGACTAGAGTGGTGTTATACTGTCAGCTGTATGCAGACTAGAGTGGTGTTATACTGTCTGCTGTATGCAGACTAGAGTGGTGTTATGCTGTATGCAGACTAGAGTGGTGTTATGCTGTCAGCTGTATGCAGACTAGACAGGTGTTATACTGTATGCTGTATGCAGACTAGAGTGGTGTTATACTGTCAGCTGTATGCAGACTAGAGTGGTGTTATACAGTCAGCTGTATGCAGACTAGAGAGGTGTTATACTGTCAGCTGTATGCAGACTAGACAGGTGTTATACTGTATGCTGTATGCAGACTAGAGTGGTGTTATACTGTCAGCTGTATGCAGACTAGAGTGGTGTTATACAGTCAGCTGTATGCAGACTAGAGAGGTGTTATACTGTCAGCTGTATGCAGACTAGAGTGGTGTTATGCTGTATGCAGACTAGAGTGGTGTTATACTGTATGCAGACTAGAGTGGTGTTATGCTGTCAGCTGTATGCAGACTAGACAGGTGTTATACTGTATGCTGTATGCAGACTAGAATTGTGTTATACTGTATGCTGTATGCAGACTAGAGTGGTGTTATACTGTATGCTGTATGCAGACTAGAGAGTTGTTATACTGTATGCTGTATGCAGACTAGAGTGGTGTTATACTGTCAGCTGTATGCAGACTAGAGTGGTGTTATACTGTCAGCTGTATGCAGACTAGAGTGGTGTTATACTGTATGCAGACTAGAGTGGTGTTATACTGTCAGCTGTATCCAGACTAGAGTGGTGTTATACTGTATGCTGTATGCAGACTAGAGTGGTGTTATATTGTCAGCTGTATGCAGACTAGAGTGGTGTTATACTGTATGCTGTATGCAGACTAGAGAGTTGTTATACTGTATGCTGTATGCAGACTAGAGTGGTGTTATACTGTCAGCTGTATGCAGACTAGAGTGGTGTTATACTGTCAGCTGAATGCAGACTAGAGTGGTGTTATACTGTCAGCTGTATGCAGACTAGAGTGGTGTTATACTGTCAGCTGTATCCAGACTAGAGTGGTGTTATACTGTATGCTGTATGCAGACTAGAGTGGTGTTATTTTGTCAGCTGTATGCAGACTAGAGTGGTGTTATACTGTATGCTGTATGCAGACTAGAGTGGTGTTATACTGCCAGCTGTATGCCGACTAGAGTGGTGTTATACTGTCAACTGTGTGCAGACTAGACAGGTGTTATACTGTATGCTGTATGCAGACTAGAATTGTGTTATACTGTATGCTGTATGCAGACTAGAGTGGTGTTATACTGTATGCTGTATGCAGACTAGAGAGTTGTTATACTGTATGCTGTATGCAGACTAGAGTGGTGTTATACTGTCAACTGTATGCAGACTAGAGTGGTGTTATACTGTCAGCTGTATGCAGACTAGAGTGGTGTTATACTGTCAGCTGTATGCAGACTAGAGTGGTGTTATACTGTCAGCTGTATGCAGACTAGAGTGGTGTTATACTGTCAGCTGTATGCAGACTAGAGTGGTGTTATACTGTCAGCTGTATGCAGACTAGAGTGGTGTTATACTGTATGCTGTATGCAGACTAGAGTGGTGTTATACTGCCAGCTGTATGCCGACTAGAGTGGTGTTATACTGTCAACTGTATGCAGACTAGACAGGTGTTATACTGTATGCTGTATGCAGACTAGAGTGGTGTTATGCTGTCAGCTGTATGCAGACTAGACAGGTGTTATACTGTATGCTGTATGCAGACTAGAATTGTGTTATACTGTATGCTGTATGCAGACTAGAGTGGTGTTATACTGTATGCTGTATGCAGACTAGAGAGTTGTTATACTGTATGCTGTATGCAGACTAGAGTGGTGTTATACTGTCAGCTGTATGCAGACTAGAGTGTGTTATTCTGTATGCTGTATGCAGACTAGAGTGGTGTTATACTGTATGCTGTATGCAGACTAGAGTGGTGTTATACTGTATGCAGACTAGACAGGTGTTATACTGTATGTTGTATGCAGACTAGAGTGGTGTTATGAATTGTTTCAAGACAAAAGTACCAATAGAGTATCTCTGGTGCTCACATATAGTTTATAACACCTTATATTTGAAAGGGATCTACAGGCATTCATAACACCTGACATGTATGTTTCATAACACCTTTATGAGCATTGCAAGATCCTTCATAACAACAGGCGTAGCACTGTACACATTGGACAATTGTCAAAACCTTCACAGATATGTTTCAGAATGAGATTTGATGTTTTCAGAATAACTATGCTCCTCTTTAGAGCTCTTCTCTATTCATTCACTTGAACCAAGAGTCAAAAGTTGCTAGATGTCACGTCGGGGCCTGATAGAATGGCCGGTAGGGTTCTGTATAAATCTCCTCTTCAAAAGCAGCCAACCGAAGTAAAAGGCTAAAACACAGTGAAGCTAGAGGGCTATGATGCTCAGGACCCTTAACTACAGACATGTATAAATAATACAAAGGAAAGAGCCTGTCAGAAGAGATTTAAATCACTGCAGGGCTGAAATACATTTTAAGGGCAAAGTGTGAACCCACAAAATTCCATAATTCGGTTCTGCTCAAAAGGTTGGCCAGACGCAAGTTCTTAAAATTCATTGGCTGTTGAGAAAATACGTCATTCATTTGACAGTCTTTGAAGGCAAGTATAATCCCATTATGTTCTATAGAGTGGTTGTGTGTTCATGGATAGTTCAGCATCATGATTCCACAGGGCTCAATTAAGTTTCCACTTAATTCTGAGGACATTCATTCCATAGGCAAGTTCTTAGCTGTACCAGAAAACAATTGAACATATGAACTGCAGAATGAAATAGGGAATGGCCTATCAAACAAAATGAATCCCAATGAAATGACAGTCTTTCATAGACTGAACCCTTGAAAGCAGGAACAGATGGTCATTTCCTGTGGCTCTGATGTATCCTGTACTTCATTGGACTGGGACTTGTTGTTTATTGTAGAATACAAAATGGAGGATACAACATGAATACGACATAGTGAACACTACAAAGGACATATTGGGCCTGGTACACTATGAAGGACATAGTGGTCCTGATACACTATGAAGGACATAGTGGGCCTGATACACTATGAAGGACATAGTGGGCCTGATACACTATGAAGGACATAGTGGGCCTGGTACACTACGAAGGACATAGTGGGCCTGATACACTATGAAGGACATAGTGGGCCTGATACACTATGAAGGACATAGTGGGCCTGGTACACTATGAAGGACATAGTGGGCCTGGTACACTACGAAGGACATAGTGGGCCTGATACACTATGAAGGACATAGTGGGCCTGATACACTATGAAGGACATAGTGGGCCTGGTACACTATGAAGGACATAGTGGGCCTGGTACACTATGAAGGACATAGTGGGCCTGGTACACTATGAAGGACATAGTGGGCCTGATACACTATGAAGGACATAGTGGGCCTGGTACACTACGAAGGACATAGTGGGCCTGGTACACTACGAAGGACATAGTGGGCCTGGTACACTACGAAGGACATAGTGGGCCTGGTACACTACGAAGGACATAGTGGGCCTGGTACACTCACGAAGGACATAGTGGGCCTGGTACACTACGAAGGACATAGTGGGCCTGATACACTACGAAGGACATAGTGGGCCTGGTACACTATGAAGGACATAGTGGGCCTGGTACACTATGAAGGACATAGTGGGCCTGGTACACTACGAAGGACATAGTGGGCCTGGTACACTATGATGGACGTAGTGGGCCTGGTACACTATGATGGACGTAGTGGGCCTGGTACACTACGAAGGACGTAGTGGGCCTGGTACACCACGAAGGACATAGTGGGCCTGGTACACCACGAAGGACATAGTGGTCCTGGTACACTATGAAGGACATAGTGGTCCTGATACACTACGAAGGACATAGTGGGCCTGATACACTACGAAGGACATAGTGGGCCTGATACACTATGAAGGACATAGTGGGCCTGGTACACTATGAAGGACATAGTGGGCCTGGTACACTATGAAGGACATAGTGGGCCTGGTACACTATGAAGGACATAGTGGGCCTGGTACACTATGAAGGACATAGTGGGCCTGATACACTATGAAGGACATAGTGGGCCTGGTACACTATGAAGGACATAGTGGGCCTGGTACACTATGAAGAACATAGTGGGCCTGGTACACTACGAAGGACATAGTGGGCCTGGTACACTACGAAGGACATAGTGGTCCTGATACACTACGAAGGACATAATGGGCCTGGTACACTACGAAGGACATAGTGGGCCTGGTACACTACGAAGGACATAGTGGGCCTGGTACACTACGAAGGACATAGTGGGCCTGGTACACTACGAAGGACATAGTGGGCCTGGTACACTATGAAGGACATAGTGGGCCTGGTACACTATGAAGGACATAGTGGGCCTGATACACTACGAAGGACATAGTGGGCCTGGTACACTACGAAGGACATAGTGGGCCTGGTACACTACGAAGGACATAGTGGGCCTGGTACACTATGATGGACATAGTGTACTATGAAACAGATACTTTATATAAAAGAATGATAGTAAAAAGCTTTGGAACAACTTAAATGAAACTTCGGGCAAAAAGGCAAACTCGGCTCCATCATTCATTGAATCAGATGGCTCATTCATCACAAAACAAACTGATATTGCCAACTACTTTAATGATTGTGTAATTGGAAAGATTGAAGGCATGACAACAACACATTCTGAACCTAGACATCCATGCATAACTGAGCAAGTTAAGAAAAAGACAACGTTGTAATTTTGAATTCCGTAAAAGTGTGTGGAAGAGGTGAAAAAAATGATTGTTGTCTATCAACAATGAAAGTCACCTGGGTCTGACAACTTGGATGGAAGATTACTGAGGATGATAGGGGACAATATTGACCCTCCTATTTGCCATCTCTTCAATCTAAGCCTGTAGGAAAGTGTATGCCCTCAGGCCTGGGGGGAAGCAAAAGTAATTCCGCTAACCAATAGCAAAGCACCCTTTACTGGCTCAAACAACTGACCAATCAGCCTGTTACCAACCCTTAGTAAACTTTTGAAAAAAACATTTGTTTTACCAGATGGTATTTCACAGTAAACAAAATAACAACAGATTTTTCAGCACGCTTTTATGGAATTTCAACATGTACGGCACACAAATGACTGATGATTTGCTGAAAGAAATTGATAATAAAAAGATGATTGTGGGAGCTGTTTTGTTAGACTTCAGTGCAGCTTTTGACATTATCGATCATAATCTACTGCTGGAAAAACGTATGTGTTATGGTTTTACACCTCCTGTTAAGTTGAGGATCGAGAGTTACTTGTCTAACATAATCCAGGTAGAGTCAGGCATTCCCCAGGACAACTGTCTAGGCCCCTTACTTTTTATCTTTTTACTAATTACCTGCCACTGGCTCTAAAATAAAAGCCTGTGTGTCTATGTATGCTGGTAACTCAACATTATACTACATGTCAGCTACCACAGCAAGTGCAATCACTGCAACACTTAACAAAGAGCTGCAGTCAGTTTCAAAATGGTTGTCAAGAAATAAGTTAGGTATGGATAGAAATGTACAGAATGGTTACCTGGAGGAAAATGGGGGAGGGTCATGCTTTTTCAATTTCAGTCAAGGGTAGGGTTTAGTATTTAATTTTTTTTATCTAGTCCAGGGGAGGGTCATGTAATTTGAAATGGATTACATTTCAATATTTCTCAGTGTTTTAGAATTAGTTGCTTATAAGGCTATATATTGATCTGTGCCTGATGCCGCCCCTCATCTCTGACACTCCGCTGGACACGCAATATCAATTGTGTGTATAGGCTAATTAGTGTGGTCTCAATGAAATGATCCATTGCCTATAGGCTATGAAGTGCATGCTCGGAGAAGCACAATCAATCAATCAAATGTATTATTTACATCAGCCGATGTCACAAAGTGCTGTACAGAAACCCAGCCTAAAACCCCAAACAGCAAGCAATGCAGATGGAGAAGCACGGTGGCTAGGAAAAACTCCCAAGAAAGGCAGGAACCTAGGAAGAAACCTAGAGAGGAACCAGGCTCTGAGGGGTGGCCAGTCCTCTTCTGGCTGTGCCGTGTGGAGATTATAACAGAACATGGCCAAGATGTTCAAACGTTCATAGATGACCAGCATAGTCAAATAATAATAATCACAGTGGTTGTAGAGGGTGCAACAGGTCAGCACCTGAGGAGTAAATGTCAGTTGGCTTTTCATAGCCGAGCATTCAGAGTTAGAGACAGCAGGTGTGGTAGAGAGAGAGAGTCGAAAACAGAAGATCCAGGACAAGGTAGCACGTCCGGTGAACAGGTCAGGGTTCCATAGCCGCAAGCAGAACAGTTGAAACTGGAGCAGCAACACAACCAGGTGGACTGGGGACAGCAAGGAGTCATCAGGCCAGGTAGCCCTGAGGCATGGTCCCAGGGCTCCGGTCCTCCGGGAGGAGAGCAAGAGAGAGAGAATTAGAGGTAGCATACTTAAATTCACACAGGACACAGGATAAGACAGGACAAATACTCCAGATATAACAGACTGACCCTAGTCCCCCAACACAAACTATTGCAGCATAAATACTGGAGGCTGAGACAGGAGGGGTCGGGAGACACTGTGGCCCCGTCCGACGATACCCCCGGACAGGGCCAATCAGGCAGGATATAACCCCACCCACTTTGCCAAAGCACAGCCCCCACACCAGTAGAGGGATATCTTCAAACCACCAACGTACTACCCTGAACAAGGCTGAGTATAACCCACGATCTCCCCCACGGCACGAACCCGAGGGGGGCGCCAACCTGGACAGGAAAATCACGTCAGTGACTCAACCCACTCAAGCGACGCACCCCTCCTAGGGACGGCATGGAAGAGGACCAGTAAGCCAGTGACTCAGCCCCTGTAATGAGGTTAGAGGCAGAAAATCCCAGTGGAGAGAGGGAAACCGGCCAGGCAGAGACAGCAAGGGCAGTTCGTCGCTCCAGTGCCTTTCCGTTCACCTTCACACCCCTGGGCCAGACTACACTCAATCATAGGACCTACTGAAGAGATGAGTCTTCAATAAAGACTTAAAGGTTGAGACCGAGTCTGTGTCTCTCACATGGATAGAAAGCCCTGACTCCAGCTGACAGTAAGGAGGCCTGTGTCTTGTGACCGTAGCGTATGTGTTAGTATGTACGGCAGGACCAAATTGGAAAGATAGGTGGGAGCAAGCCCATGTAATGCTTTCTAGGTTAGCAGTAAAACCTTGAAATCAGCCCTAGCCTTAACAGGAAGCCAGTGTAGAGAGGCTAGCTCTGGAGTAATATGATAACATTTTTGGGTTCTAGTCAAGATTTTAGCAGCCGTGTTTAGTGATTTATCCGGGTAGACGGAAAGTAGAGCATTGCTGTATTCTAATCTAGAAGTGACAAAAGCATGGATTAGCTTTTCTGCATAATTTTTGGACAGAAAGTTTCAGATATTTGCAATGTTACGTAGATGGAAAAAAGTTGTCAGTGAAACAGTCTTGATATGTTCGTCAAAAGAGAGATCAGGGTCCAGAGTAATGCAAAGGTCCTACAATTTTATTGAGTCGACTGTACAATCATCAAGATTAATTGTCAGATTCAACAGAAGATCTCTTTGTTTCTTGGGACGTAGAAATAGCATCTCTGTTTTGTCCAAGTTTAAAAGTAAAACATTTGCCAAAATCCACTTCCTTATGTCTGAAACACAGGCTTCCAGTGAGGGCAATTTTGGGGCTTTACCATGTTTCATTGAAATGTACAGCTGTGTATCGTCCGCATAGCAGTGAAAGTTAACGTTATGTTTCCGAATGACATCACCAAGAGGTTAAATATCAGGTGAAAACAACAGTGGTCCTAAAGCGGAACCTTAAGGAACACCGAAATTGACAGTTGATATGTCAGAGGACAAACCATCCACAGAGCAAAGTTACATTTCTAAGATAGCTGCTGGGATGGTGTAAATAAAACTAGGCTGCATTACACTGCAGTGGATATTCCAACACTGAGGCCTGGCCTGCTCTGCTCTTGCTAATCAAAAAGCTTTGTGTGCTGCCTAACCACAGGCTGTGCTGTTTAGTGCTACGGTGGCAGTTCAGGAGGAAAGTCAAAGGTTTATTCTGAAAATAATTTTGGATTAGGCCTTGCGCATGGACTAGCTTAGAGCCTATGTTCTGTTCAGTTTGAGAAGGAGAGCGCGAAGATGAGAAGGAGGATCGGAGGTCAACTTTGATCGCTTGCTACTACTATAATTTATTTTAATAAAAACATTATATTTCTTTCCCATTATATATTTATCAGATTTATTGACCTCACAATAATTCAGATTTGAGTAATTTACATTGTTGTGCTGAAAGTAGAAATTCAAATAGGCATATTTCATTTCAACAGTCTTCGTTTTAATTAGACTTTACTAACAACAAGAGGGCTTGGTGTTGGAGCCTATTTCTTCCTGTTTAAGAAATAAGAAGTAGGCCTACCTCTTTGACAGACAAAATTAGGCTACAGGCTGCTTTATCCATAGATTTTGCCGGTCAATTCCTCCACCCACCATGCACTCTTTAAATAGCCTACCTCCATGTCAATTAAGGGCTGTTAAAACTCCAATTGAGGGGTATGAGAGGGTATGCCATAGGCCTACCTTTTGTTAAAGAAAATGTCAAATATCACAAGCCTAAGTTAGCTTAAGATTTTGAAGAAAATACAACGATTCTGATTATATAAAGTGATCTATAACAGCGCTTTGGTCCTCTAAGCTTTATGCTAGAAACGAGAAGCAAAGTACCTGGGAAAGATGAGACTGATGCATATGGGGATATCATTGTTTTACTTCTTTGAAATTCAGATGCTGACTTTGATTGGGAAGTAATAAAATGTTGTCACTATCAATTGATTAAGCTATGTACTTTCCGTACAATAGAAGATGTTTAAACCCAGACAGCTTTTACGGAAACATTTGTGACCTTCTCTCATTGGATTAAGCCACGGAAGAAGAGTAGCCAGCATTTAAAACTAGCATTTTTCTGCGTCAGTAGGCCTACTCTGTCTGGGGTGGAAAGATAGGCCTAACTTTTGAAAGTACCATGCTCAGATTCCTAATGATGTCTCAGATTTTATTATATCCAAACAGGGACAGTTTCGTTGCAAACAAGACACACCAGTTTTGTTGCAAACAAGTCCTATCTCTGTCCATTCGTAGCCTGTAATTTCAGTAATTTGTGTGGTATTAAAAAAACGATTCCGTTCATAAGGCAATTTTTTCTCGAACCAGCAAATACGATGATAGATTCCTGCAATGCTTTTACTATAAAAGAGATCTTTCTACCTCTATTCTTGTCCACGGTGGTCTGCAAACTCACAATCTTCTGGCCCGCAGCCCTGTGCGCTAATCAAAATTACTGGGTTGACATGTAATTCTGACAGGATGAAGAACAATATCTAAAACTGCATATCCCAAGCTCTGGTCTGTCCAAGAAGTGAGGGTAAACGGTTCGCATTTTCTCTGCTATCCACTTTGTTTTAATTATTATTTTGGGTATAGGGGAGGGTCACTTTTTTTCAAGCATTCATGGAGCGTTTAGGTCAAATATATTTTCCCTGTAAGCCTTATTATAAATAACATTCGGTCCCGTAGTCCTAAAAACTAAAAGCATTGTATTTGGGACAAATCATTCACTAAACCCTAAACCTCAACTAAATATTTTCTATGAATGATGCGGAAATTAAGCAAATTGAGGAGACTAAAATGCTTGGAGTAACCCTGGATTGTAACTTGTCATGGTCAAAACATATAGCTAAGACGGCACGTAGCCTAGTGGTTACAGCGTTGGGCCAGTAACCGAAAGGTTGCTGGATTGAATCCCCGAGCTGACAAGGTAAAATCGTTCTGCCCCCTGAGCAAGGCAGTTAACCAACTGACATTCACGCTGTGGATGTTGATTAAGGCATCCCCCCACACCTCTCTGATTCAGAGGGGTTTGGTTAAATGCAGAAGACACATTTCAGTTGAAGGCATTCAGTTGTACAACTGACTAGGTATCCCCCTTTCCCCAAGATGGTGGAGAGGTCTGTCCATGATAAAGCGCTACTCTGCCTTCTTAATAAAGCAGGTCCCACAGGCCCTAATTTTGTCTTACATTGACTATTGTTCAGACGTGTGGTAAAGTGCCACAAAGAGGGAAAATTACAATTGGCCCAGAACAGAGCAGCACAGCTGGCCCTTTAATGTACACGGAGAGCTAACATTAATATGTAAATCTCTCATGGCTAACAGTAATATAATATGCATGTAGAAGAGAGATTGACTTCATCACTACTTGTTTTTGAGAGAAGTATTGACATGCTGAATGCATTGAGCTGTCTGTTTAAAATACTAGCACACAGCTCGGACACCCATGCATACCCCACAAGACATGCCACCAGAGGTCTCTTCACAATCCCCAAGTCTAGAACAGACTATGGGAGGCGCACAGTACTACATAGAGCCATGACTACATGGAACTCTATTCCACATCAGGTAACTGATGCAAGCAGTAGAATCAGATTAAAAAAACGGATAAAAATACACCTTATGGAACAGCGGGGACTCAATAGACACACACACACACACGATAACATACGCACTATTCACTTACGTACACATGGATTTTGTGTTGTACATATGTGGTAGTAGAGCAGTGGCCTGAGGGTACACACTTAATGTGTTGTGAAATCTGTTGTGCAATGTTTTTTAAGTGCCTTCAGAAAGATTCATACCCCTTGACCTATTCCACATTTTGTTGTGTTACAGCCTGAATTGAAAATGTATTACATAGATTTCTCTCACCCATCTGCACACAATTCCCCATAATGACAAAGTGAAATCATGTTTTTACATATTTTTTTCAAATGTATTTCAAATGAAATACAGAAAAATCTAAATGACATAAGTATTCACACCCCTTAGTCAATGTTTTGTAGAAGAACCTTTGGTTGCGATTACAGCTGTGAGTCTTTCTGGGTAAGTCTCTAAGAGCTTTGCACACCTGGATTGTACAATATTTACCCATTATTCTTTTCAAAATTCTTCAAGCTCTGTCAAATTGTTTTTTTTTAAATCATTGCTAGACAACCATTTTCAAGTTTTGGCATAGATTGTCAAGCAAATTTAAGTCAAAACTGTAACTCTGTCACTCAGGAATATTCACTTTCTTCTTGATAAACTCCAGTGTAGATTTTGCCTCGTGTTTTAGGTTATTGTCCTGCTGAAATGTTAATTCACCGATTAGTGTCTGGTGTAAAGCAGACTGGACCAGGTTTTCCTCTTGGAATCTGAATGCCTGAATGCTTGGCTCCATTCAGTATTTTTTAATCCTGAAAAACTCCCAGTCCTTAATGATTACAAGCATACCCATAACATGATGCAGCCACCACTATGCTTGAACATATGGATAGTGGAACTCAGTAATGTTTCGTATTGGATTTGCCCCAAACATAACACTTTGTATTCAGGACAAAAAGTGAATTTCTTTGCCACATGATTTGCAGTATTACTTTAGTGCCTTGTTAGAATATTTATATTCGGTACAGGCTTCCTTCTTTTCACTCTGTTAATTAGGTTAGTATTGTGAAGTAACTATAATGTTGTTGATCCTATCACAGCCACAGCCTATCACAGCCATTAAACTCTAACTGTTTTAATGTCACAATTGTATGTGTGGTGTACAGAGATTAAGTAGTTATTCAAAAATCATGTTAAACATTATTATTGCACAGAGTGAGTCCATGCAACTTATTATGTGACTTGTTAAGAAAATGTTTACTCCTGAACTTTTTTTAGGCTTGACATAACAAAGGTGTTGAATACTTATTGATTCAAGACATGTCAGCTTTTCATTTTTAATGAATGTGTACAAATTTAAACAGTGACACAAAATCTCAATTTGATCCATTTGAAATTCTGGCTGTAACACAACCACAATGTGGAAAAAGTGAAGGAGTGTGAATAATTTCTGAAGGCACTGTAACTGCCTTAATTTTGCTGGACCCCAGAAAGAGTAGCTGCTGCCTTGGCAGGAACTACTGAGGATCCATAATAAACCCCAGGAAGAGTAGCTGCTGCCTTGGCAGGAACTACTGGGGATCCATAATAAACCCCAGGAAGAGTAGCTGCTGCCTTGGCAGAAACTACTGAGGATCCATAATAAACCCCAGGAAGAGTACCTGCTGCCTTGGCAGGAACTACTGGGGATCCATAATAAACCCCAGGAAGAGTAGCTGCTGCCTTGGCAGGAACTACTGAGGATCCATAATAAACCCCAGGAGGAGTAGCTGCTGCCTTGGCAGGAACTACTGGGGATCCATAATAAAACCCAGGAAGAGTAGCTGCTGCTTTGGCAGGAACTAATGGGGCTCCATAATAAACCCCAGGAAGAGTAGCTGCTGCCTTGGCAGGAACTACTGAGGATCCATAATAAACCCCAGGAAGAGTAGCTGCTGCCTTGGCAGGAACTACTGGGGATCCATAATAAACCCCAGGAAGAGTAGCTGCTGCCTTGGCAGGGACTACTGAGGATCCATAATAAACCCCAGGAAGAGTAGCTGCTGCCTTGGCAGGAACTACTGGGGATCCATAATAAACCCCAGGAAGAGTAGCTGCTGCCTTGGCAGGAACTACTGAGGATCCATAATAAACCCCAGGAAGAGTAGCTGCTGCCTTGGCAGGAACTACTGGGGATCCATAATAAACGCCAGGAAGAGTAGCTGCTGCCTTGGCAGGAACTACTGGGGATCCATAATAAACGCCAGGAAGAGTAGCTGCTGCCTTGGCAGGAACTAATGGGGATCCATAATAAACCCCAGGAAGAGTAGCTGCTGCCTTGGCAGGAACTAATGGGGATCCATAATAAACGCCAGGAAGAGTAGCCGCTACCTTGGCAGGACCTAATGGGGATCCATAATAAACCCCAGGAAGCGTAGCTGCTGCCTTGGCAGGAACTAATGGGGATCCATAATAAACGCCAGGAAGAGTAGCCGCTACCTTGGCAGGACCTAATGGGGATCCATAATAAACCCCAGGAAGAGTAGCCGCTGATACAGTGAGCCTAGTCTGAACATTATCCTGAGGTGTTAACAGCTGATACAGTGAGTCTAGTCTGAACATTATCCTGAGGTGTTAACAGCTGATACAGTGAGTCTAGTCTGAACATTATCCTGAGGTGTTAACAGCTGATACAGTGAGCCTAGTCTGAACATTATCCTGCTTTAAATAAACTTTAAATAAACATTAGTGAGGACAAATCTAACTGGACTATTTGTCCCTCACAGTTTTACTCATTTTATTTAGTATGGAGCTAGGTGTTGGTGTTGTCACATCAAACTTGGACAGGGTCATACTATTTGTTTATTCATTGTATTATGTAGAGTATAACCACAGCGCTAACAGTAACTGTGGTATGGAAATTTCCACTGCATGTCGTATTATCCCAATCCCTGTTGTGGAAAGTCTCCAATTAGCAATGTGTAGTCTCTATTTACCATGTTACAGCAACCTCTCACACAACGTGACAAAGTAAATCTGCCCTCATGCAGGTTTCTTTTCATGGCAATTTCAGGCTGGAGAATCGTTTTTTTAAACATCAAGACACTCAGGGGCTGTTAAGTCCCTCTGCATTCACTGCTCACTGTAGTACATGATTAAACACAGCAGGCTCCCACCAGCCTCATGTCTTTAGACTGCTCACTGTAGTACATGATTAAACACAGCAGGCTCCCACCAGTCATGTCTTTAGACTGCTCACTAAGGAGCATCCCGGTGTCTTTAGACCGGTCACTAAGGAGCATCCCGGTGTCTTTAGACCGGTCACTAAGGAGCATCCTGGTGTCTTTAGACCGGTCACTAAGGAGCATCCTGGTGTCTTTAAACCGGTCACTAAGGAGCATCCCGGTGTCTTTAGACCGGTCACTAAGGAGCATCCCGGTGTCTTTAGACTGGTCACTAAGGAGCATCCCGGTGTCTTTAGACCGGTCACTAAGGAGCATCCCGGTGTCTTTAGACCGGTCACTAAGGAGCATCCCGGTGTCTTTAGACCGGTCACTAAGGAGCATCCCGGTGTCTTTAGACCGGTCACTAAGGAGCATCCCGGTGTCTTTAGACCGGTCACTAAGGAGCATCCTGGTGTCTTTAGACCGGTCACTAAGGAGCATCCTGGTGTCTTTAGACCGGTCCCTAAGGAGCATCCTGGTGTCTTTAAACCGGCCACTAAGGAGCATCCTGGAGTCTTTAGACCGGTCACTAAGGAGCATCCTGGTGTCCTTAGACCGGTCACTAAGGAGCATCCCGGTGTCTTTAGACCGGCCACTAAGGAGCATCCCGGTGTCTTTAGACCGGTCACTAAGGAGCATCCCGGTGTCTTTAGACCGGCCACTAAGGAGCATCCGGTGTCTTTAGACCGGTCACTAAGGAGCATCCGGTGTCTTTAGACCGGTCACTAAGGAGCATCCGGTGTCTTTAGACCGGTCACTAAGGAGCATCCGGTGTCTTTAGACCGGTCACTAAGGAGCATCCCGGTGTCTTTAGACCGGTCACTAAGGAGCATCCGGTGTCTTTAGACCGGTCACTAAGGAGCATCGGTGTCTTTAGACCGGTCACTAAGGAGCATCCCGGTGTCTTTAGACCGGTCACTAAGGAGCATCCTGGTGTCTTTAGACCGGTCACTAAGGAGCATCCGGTGTCTTTAGACCGGTCACTAAGGAGCATCCTGGTGTCTTTAAACCGGCCACTAAGGAGCATCCTGGAGTCTTTAGACCGGTCACTAAGGAGCATCCTGGTGTCCTTAGACCGGTCACTAAGGAGCATCCCGGTGTCTTTAGACCGGCCACTAAGGAGCATCCCGGTGTCTTTAGACCGGTCACTAAGGAGCATCCCGGTGTCTTTAGACCGGCCACTAAGGAGCATCCCGGTGTCTTTAGACCGGTCACTAAGGAGCATCCCGGTGTCTTTAGACCGGTCACTAAGGAGCATCCCGGTGTCTTTAGACCGGTCACTAAGGAGCATCCCGGTGTCTTTAGACCGGTCACTAAGGAGCATCCTGGTGTCTTTAAACCGGCCACTAAGGAGCATCCTGGAGTCTTTAGACCGGTCACTAAGGAGCATCCTGGTGTCCTTAGACCGGTCACTAAGGAGCATCCTGGTGTCTTTAGACCGGCCACTAAGGAGCATCCCGGTGTCTTTAGACCGGTCACTAAGGAGCATCCTGGTGTCTTTAGACCGGCCACTAAGGAGCATCCCGGTGTCTTTAGACCGGTCACTAAGGAGCATCCTGGTGACTTTAGACCGGTCACTAAGGAGCATCCCGGTGACTTTAGACCGGTCACTAAGGAGCATCCCGGTGTCTTTAGACCGGTCACTAAGGAGCATCCCGGTGTCTTTACACCGGTCACTAAGGAGCATCCCGGTGTCTTTAGACCGGTCACTAAGGAGCATCCCGGTGTCTTTAGACCGGTCACTAAGGAGCATCCCGGTGTCTTTAGACCGGTCACTAAGGAGCATCCCGGTGTCTTTAGACCGGTCACTAAGGAGCATCCCGGTGTCTTTAGACTGATCAAATTCTGTTTGTGTGGCCTTCATTAGCTGAAGAACTGAACCTTGAAGAATAGCAATGCTACACAGAGCCACAACACAGAGCCACAACACAGAGCCACAACACAGAGCCACAACACAGAGCCACAACAAAGAGCCACAAGCATTAGTTCCAGTATGAGCTACACTGGGCACAGATGACAGTTTAATGTCTAATTTGGATATACATTTGGTTGAGTTATCAACTCATGTGAATTCAACGTGAAATCAACAAAACATGTCACCATGTCATTGGATTTAGATTAAAAGTTGGGTGGGGGAAAAAAAGGAAATACCATGTTGATGGAAATGGAAATGCCAATGTTGATGACTTTTTGCAAATCCAATCATTTTTCCAGGTTGGTTCAACATCATCACAGATTTGTGTTTGTTGAAATGACGTGGCAACAACGTTGATTCAACCAGTTTTTTTGCCCAGTGGGTCCTCACACATCACTGCTTTCGATAAGACTGTGAAAAGCATTGTGTCACACATTTGGTTGTTCATGTTAGGGCAGTAAATGGAAGGCTACGAGGCACCCGCAGATATTTTATTTTGTTCTTGCATTTCATATCGAGTTGGTACGATCATTACAGCCAAACTATGACTAACAATGCAGAACTAGTTCAGAATTATTCTCAAATGACACAATCGAAATTCCTACCCAGCATAGTGGATTGAACACTGCTATAACAATACCAGGACTGAATAAATGGATAGCCTATTTCAGCATTGCATGATTTTAAAAAAATGCTGTTTGTTGAACCCTTAAGTGGGTGGGTGTCCAATTCTGTAATTATTCAAAGCTCAGAGGGTGTTCAAGCATTCGCTTGGATGTCATTCATTCCACAATAAACCATAGACTATACTCTGACCCTGACAGCAGTTTTCTAAGCTTTCACCCAGAATACATTAACAGAATCCTAATTGCTCCCTTTGTAAACCACCCACCTAAGATACCCCTCACTAGAAACACAATGAAAATGCACATTATTTCAACTTTTGTTCAGTAACCCCATCTTCAGATATCCTCTGATTTCCAAAAAGAAATGTTTTAGTATGAAATGTTTTTAAAATATACTGACATATTTATTCACTTTCCCTGGAGTAATATACTGTCTGTGTTGTAATGTGTGATTGTTCTCTAAATACAGCTCTGTCTCTCAACAGTCAAAGACCTACATGTGCAGCAGCCAGGGTAAAGTACTGTGTTTGACCATAGACTTTGGATCTGGCTTCACTTGTTCTGAGAGTTCCTCGAAGGTGAGTCATTGTTCATTCACTATTCTAATTGACAGGCTATACAGTAGGGGGATATTGTCCATGCCAGACTGGTTAATACCTTCTGTTTACCGATTGGTCAAAAATAATGAACCCTTGCTATTTTCCTCAATGTTATCCCCTGTAGAATACATTATGGAGATACAAATTCTCTCAACTGAAAGGCTCCTCTGATGATGGGAAAACAAGGGTGAAACTCCTCTTCAAGAATGCTGATAACAAACAGATAGAGATGAAGGTGATGCTGCATATGACATCAACTCAACTTCCATTGCAGTGGCCTCTCTGAAGAGAGTATTGATATACGGCAGAATGTTTGAAATGTTAGAATCCTGTGGTCACATATTAAAGTGGAACTGACAGCATTTAAACTACTTTGCAGATAGGAAACAAACAGACCATCATAATAATCAAAAATATAAAATGTCCAGTTAATGCTACAAAAAACAACTTTGTCTCAATTCTATGACGTACAGCAAGGCGTCAGGGCGGCAGGTAGCCTAGTGGTTAGAGCGTTGGGCCAGTAACCGAAAGGTTGCTAGATCAAATCCCCGAGTGGACAAGGTAAAGCTCTTGTTATTCTGCCCCTGAGCAAGGCAGTAAACCCACTGTTTCTAGGCTGTCATGGTAAATAAGAATTTGTTCTTAACTAAAAAAATTGTTGGCAGAATAAACCGATGCAGTTCAATGCATGATTAATATAATTCACCAATACATTTATTGGTAATCCAACAAATATTGCTATCAGGTTGTAAATCACAGCTGACCTGCTACATTGTTGGCTGCCTCCATTCGGGATGCACTGTTTCAGTTTCAATGACTCAATATTTTGAACAAAAACAGAGGAATGTAAAATAAGGCTGGGAATGTCATTAAAATCAAACCAGCAAGGGCAATGACCACAAGTCAGTCATAACGTAGCTAATAGGCTAGCGTATCTATTTATGAGGCAAGCTAACGTTAGGTAGATAGATAGCTGGGAGGATGTCATGTCATTCATTGGAAGAATGGGTGAGTGACTGACTTGTTCGCCTATATTGTTTTTGGCGACAACTAGAGATGCCGGTGTCATTTGGTTAGCTAGCAAGGCATATTAATTGCTTTTCTAGCTAGCTAGCTATGCTGTACTCGGAACGACTGTTATCCAGTTTACATATCTCTTGTGTTTGTAAATTCACTCTGGTTTAGTACTCCGATTTCAGAGTGTGCCAGAGAGCAGTTGAACGCGCAACACCCGCTCAATATGAACGGTTGCCAGTCCACGTCGTCGGTGAAAACAGTAACGAAATTGTTGCCGACAGCACGGTTAGTCACTAACATTCTAGATAACATGTGAACAGCCTAGGGTGAGTAGAATGGTCCGAGTCAGGTGCTCTCTCATTTGTGTCTGGAAGTAGTTAGCAACTTCAGCCAGTTGTTATGTTGGAGCGCTTGACTGCCGTTGTGAGGAAGCCGCAGATCAACGCTACTCCTCGGCCAGAGCGTCCAGTGTCAGTAGTGCAGTGTGCGCTCCGGACTCAAATGCTCGGGAATCTACGAACAACCCATTCCTCTGTCAAAACGTGGATTGGGACAAGCGTGCATTTGCAGGCAAGCTGCAGAAGGACAAGCAGGCTACTATCCCCCATCGTTTATCAGTGCAATTGTAACGGCCAACGAGCTGAACAAGTTTGAGAGGGTTTATCTGATGTTCCCTCGTTTAGATTTTAGCTCATCTTGTTCTGGCTGGCATTAGTTGTTGATCTTGTTGTTGATGTAAATAACTAAGGGAGAGAGAGACTACATTTTCATGGTTGTAAACACACAGTCCAGTTATAAGGTAATGATGGCAGGCCCGTGTGGCAAATGGCTTATTTGCATAAAGGCCTACTGTAGCTCTGATTGGCTATGGTGCAACGGTCTGCGAAGACTCCGGTCCTGGAGGAGAGATGTTTTGATTAGGTTTTATGCACTGCACTGTCTATTCATTGTCCAAAACGCAACGCCGCTTTCCCACTCTACATATAGTGCTATAGAATTTTCACAAATGCCTTTCTCCACTGTACGTCATTCCCAAACATTCTATGAATTTATGAAAACTGAAAAGTCACCATGTCTAAATGCTTTGCTTGTCAGAAAATGTAAAAAAGCGGTCATCTTCTTCTTTCTGAGCAGATTGGAATACGATTTCATGTTGATTAAATGCTCTCAGTTCCACATGGACAGGGAGAAGAATGTTTGAATACTGTGGTTATATTCAAATTGGCTTTTGCTTACCTCATCAATATATACAACTAAACTATTTCTGGTAAATTCCATGTGGGGAATAGAGATGTAGAGATGTTGTTTTTATAATTATTAAGATGAGTGCCTATTTGTTACAAAAGTAATTGTGCCATTTTAATGTATGCAAACTTTATGTAAATATTATGCAAACTGTTAAGAATATTTCTCACAATTTGTATTCCGGGTTTTTCTTTCCATTGCAGGAGCTGGAGTTTGGCAATCTGACAGCAGTCCTCCATTGTATTTCTTCTTTTATGGCTGCCAAAGTGGCCTCTGTGGACCCTGTCTTTGTCAAGTGTCAAAGCATATCTGGAAAGTACATGAGTTAGACACTTCCTGGTGTTGTCATGTACATTTGAGTCACATAAGCTAATCAACTATTTTATGCACATTCAAATGATATGTATATCTTGTTCCTGTTATTTTTGTAAGGCTCTTATTAAAAAAGAAAAAAATATATAAAAAATAACATATCTGACTGGAAGTAAAGGATATTTATATTTGCATTAATTGGTTGGTATTGACATGTGAGTATGAATATGCTAAAGATTGGTTCATTTTGTCCATGTAGAAAAACATGGTTTCTATGTTTGTTCATGTGTATAGACACGGCACAGTTTTCAATTCATGTGTAGATGCAAGTTCACTTTTTTCAAAGTAAAAGCAAGAACCGATAAAACAGAACTGTTGAACTGTACTAATCAACACACATGCAAACATTTGGGAATGTGTATTCTGCTGGGCTATATGCTCTCTGGTTATTCACTTATTGCATAACTTCAGCATGACTACAGATGCCGTGGCTGCAGCATGACTACAGATGCCGTGGCTGCAGCAGGATTTTGGGGGAAAGAGTGTCTGAAGAGTGTGCGTTGAGGCCCACAAATGCAGGGCTTGGGGCAGGTTTTCATGACCCCAGAGGGTATTTTAGTCACTGATATGCTTCTATACCAAATGGTGACTGGGGAAGAAGATGTAGACTTTATTGTAGCAGTGGTATCTTGGTGTATCTGTCAGGTGATTCAAATGTTACTTTCTGAAGTTAAATCAACATTTTGTTTTACGTTTTGTAGTCCTTTACTTTGTATGTAGCCATGCACTGACAGTCGTTACAAAGCTTACACATATATAAATGTTTATATTTATATTCCCTCAGCCTCTTGTTTTCTTTCTTTTCTATTCCAAAATAAATCCCAAACCATTCCTCCTTTTTATTGTCAAACAGTCTTTTATTGTATTCCTAGCACTGCCTGATGTGGTGAAATAAACGCAGACTAACAGTATGGATGCAGACTAACAGTACAAACGCAGACTAACAGTACAGACGCAGACTAACTAATCAGTATGAAAATTGAAACATGGAAATTGAGACAAGAGTCTTGAAGAGGATTACAAGGAAATTGAGACAATTGACACAAAACACTTCAATTATACAGCAATAATATTTTGCAACAAACTTGCATGTCCCATTCTTAGACCCAAAATGTGTTTATTTGGCTTACTTGCCATTTTGGTTTTCTTAATTGGAGGATTGGAGGTATTCTACCCCCTGCCTGTAGCTTGGCTTTGATGCCTGAAGTGACCATATCCTTCCACTGAACAGAAGTCTCTGCCTGCTTGGTAATGTTATGCAGTTTCATCAGCCTGTTGTCAAGTATGGAGCTTAAATACCTTGCTCAATCTACCAGGAAGCATGCCACCCACTCTTGACGACAGCCAACAGTAAGCTCTGAATGCCAACTGAAGCATTCTGATTAGGGGCTTCTGAGGGCGGCTCCAGGAGCACTTATTCCATGAAATCCTGAAGCCTGTTTTAGAGAATTGGAAAACAGGTTACTGTAGTGTTGAATTAAGCCAATTACAAATGACAGTGTGAGAGGACAGAAGCACAGGGATGGCAGCAGCAGTATGAAAACACTTTAACAGAATTACTGTCTGAAAGAAACGCATAACTTAGACACGTAATTAGCCACTAAAGTGTAATGAAAACTGCCTGACCAAGAGTCCAACCTTGCAACGAGATAAATTACTATCAAACCAGCACGACTACTGGGAATAAACAGTGTCATTCACTTTGATGCAAACAATACCTAATAGGCCTTCCATTAAATTACATTTCCATTATACATTCACTGTGTCTTCAGAAAGTATTTACACCTCTTAACTTACTCCACATTTTGTTGTGTCACAGCTTGAATAAAACAAATGGATGAAATAGATTCTCACCAGTCTACACGCAATACCCCATAATGACAAAGTGAAAACATGGTTTGTAGAAATGTTAGCTAATTTATTGAGAATTAAATACCGAAATATCTAATTGACATAAGTATTCACACACCTGAGTTAATACGTTAGAATCACCTTTGGCAGCTATTACAGCTTTGAGTCTTTCTGGGTCCAGGTTTAGCAAAAAGGAAGGGACCTACCTGAATCTGTCCAATAAAAACACTAGTTTATGTTGCAAAACAGAACATTTTGGAGCTGTTTGGAGTAGTGATTACACCGCTATGTGCAATGAAACTAGCAAATTAATGTTTAATATGAAGTTGTCTCTCAACAGCAAGTAACCATGTAGCTGTTTGAAAAGTTATAACGTAACCATGTAGCTGTTTGAAAAGTTTGAACGTAACCATGTAGCTGTTCGAAAAGTTATAACGTAACCATGTAGCTGTTCGAAAAGTTATAACGTAACCATGTAGCTGTTTGAAAAGATATAACGTAACCATGTAGCTGTTTGAAAAGTTATAACGTAACCATGTAGCTGTTTGAAAAGTTATAACGTAACCATTTAGCTGTTTGAAAAGTTATAACGTAACCATGTAGCTGTTTGAAAAGTTATAACGTAACCATGTAGCTGTTTGAAAAGTTATAACGTAACCATGTAGCTGTTTGAAAAGTTATAACGTAACCATGTAGCTGTTTGAAAAGTTATAACGTAACCATGTAGCTGTTTGAAAAGATATAACGTAACCATGTAGCTGTTTGAAAAGTTATAACGTAACCATGTAGCTGTTTGAAAAGTTATAACATAACCATGAAGCTGTTCGAAAAGTTATAACTTCTAGTCCTAGCTACAAAAGCATGTACAGTCGTGGCCAAAAATATTGACACCCTTGCACTTTTTTCAAGTAAATCACAATTTCCCTAAAAATAAGTTGAAATTTAACAAATGATTTGGTCTCCACAATTCTTTATTTCACTGTTAATATTACAGAACCTTTGTTTTTGATAGAGAACTTAAATTATCTATTTAAATCAGAAAATAAACAGAAATGGCATTGACAAAATGATTGACACCCTAGGCAATATTTGGTAGCACAGCCTTTGGTCAAAATAACTGCAATCAAGCGCTTCCTATAAGCATCAATGAGCTTCCTGCACCTCTGGACTGGCAGTTTGGCCCCACTCCTCTTGTGCAAACTGCTCCAGTTCTCCCAGATTAGAAGGGTACCATCTCCTAACTGCTGTTTTCAGATCTCTCCACAAGTTTCCAATGGGAATTAGATCTGGACTCATTGTTGGCCACTTCAGAACAGTCCAGTTTTTTTGGTCTTGTACCACTCCTGGGTGCTTTTTGAAGTGTGTTTAGGGTCATTGTCCTGCTGGAAGACCCATGACCTTCGACAGAGACCCAGCTTTCTGACACTGGGTCCGACGTGCTCTAAAATACCTTGGCATTCACCTGATTTCTTGATGCCATGCACACGTTCAAGGCACCCAGTGCTAGAGGCAGCAAAGCAACCCCCAAAACATCACTGAACCTCCTCCATGTTTGACTGTAGGGAAGGTGTTATTTTCTTTGAAAGCTTCATTTTGTTTTCTGTAAAGATAGAGACGGTGTGCTTTACCAAAAAGCTCTAAATGGGTCTCATCTGTCCACATTACATTCTCCCAGAAGGATTTTGGCATGTTCAGGTGTGTTTTGGCAAATTGCAGTCAGGCTTTCTTATGCCTTTTTCTCAGAAGTGGGGTCCTCTTGCGTCTCCTACCATATAACCCCCTTTCATTGAGTTGGCGACGGATGGTGCGAGTTGAAACTGTCGTATCTTGTGTCTGAAGGTCAGTTTGAATCTGTGTGGCAGTTGACTGAGGTGTTTGGGACGCAACTATGGGTATTCGGACATGGTCAGTATCTAAATGACATTACTCTATAAATATAGGACGGTACCTTTCTGATTACTCTATAAATATAGGACGGTACCTTTCTGATTTGTAGAATGCTAGTCATTTTTCTTGCTCAAAGATATAAGGAAGCCAGGGTAATATTACTCTGAGTCAGAAAGGGACTTTCCCTTTCTTTTCCTAGCTCACATAAGCAAGGCTTGACTTTGATGCATAATTCAATGGCAAGGCATGCATGGTGAGGTACACTGAAGAATACATTATTTATCTTTTTGAAATGTCTGTCGGTCCTCAAAACGCGTAGGCAAAGCAGGCTAAAGAAAACATGTCTTTAAGTGTTACTGCAATGTAGTCAACTAAGTATAAGTGAACCTCTTATAATGCCAGACACTGTGATACCAGACCAACAGGACAGGTTTATCCTTGCCAACAGGCGATAAGAGTATTCTCTGAGCAAAACTACACCTGTCAGCAATGGGTGTGGCTGAAATAGCTGAATCCACTAATTTGAAGGGGTGTACACATACTTTTGGTCATGCAGTGTGTGTAGATATATATATATATATATATATATATATATATATATATATATATATATATATATATATATATATGCAGTGTACATTGATCGATTGCAGCTATAGCGTGACTCCTTGAAATACTTGTCAGGGCATGTGTTCATTAATCAGAATAGTTACTAGGAGTTATTCTTTCATGTCAGGCATTACATAATAATCTCTCATCATATTAAGGTCATGGTGGATTGTCTGGTGCTTAGTTAAACATAGTCAAAATTGAAAAGGGAAAACTATTTTGGTCAGATTTGATCTATTTATGAGAGTGATTTACAGTACGCTCAGGTATGAACAAGCCATGGCTGGTAATTTCAACCTGATTAAATATGCCATTGTATCCTGGGTAATCCTCATGATGTTTTTAAGTGATGAAGCCAGAAACTCCTCTCTGTTTTTTTTCAGGGGCTGTTGTTTCTATTGATTATTTTATTACGTGTGCATGATCCAATTAAATGCATGTACATCCTCTATATATTTAACTAGGCAAGTCAGTTAAGAACAAATTCTTATTTACAATGAAGGCCTACCGGGGAACAGTGGGTTAACTGCCTTGTTCAGGGGCAGAACGACAGATTTTTACCTTGTCAGCTCGGGGATCCGTTCTAGCAACCTTTCGGTTACTAGCCCAATGCTCTAACCACTAGGCTACCTGCCATGTATATGTTGTGTATATTTACCACCAATGAACCTTGATAATGATATAATACTATGGGTTACCTGAATGGGGGAATTTGACTTTTCTCTGTAGATTAGACTGTTCTCTGTAGATTAGACTATTCTGTAGATTAGACTATTCTGTAGATTAGACTTTATTCTGTAGATTAGACTGTTCTCTGTAGACTAGACTGCTCTCTGTAGATTAGACTGTTCTCTGTAGATTAGACTGTTCTCTATAGATTAGACTGTTCTCTGTAGATTAGACTGTTCTCTATAGATTAGACTGTTCTCTGTAGATTAGACTGTTCTCTGTAGGTTAGACTGTTCTCTGTAGATTAGACTGTTCTCTGTAGATTAGACTGCTCTCTGTAGATTAGACTGTTCTCTATAGATTAGACTGTTCTCTGTAGATTAGACTGTTCTCTATAGATTAGACTGTTCTCTGTAGGTTAGACTGTTCTCTGTAGATTAGACTGTTCTCTGTAGATTAGACTGCTCTCTGTAGATTAGACTGTTCTCTGTAGATTAGACTGTTCTCTATAGATTAGACTGTTCTCTATAGATTAGACTGTTCTCTATAGATTAGACTGTTCTCTGTAGATTAGACTGTTCTCTGTAGGTTAGACTGTTCTCTGTAGATTATACTGTTCTCTGTAGATTAGACTGCTCTCTGTAGATTAGACTGTTCTCTGTAGATTAGACTTTACTTTGTAGATTCAAGCCTAAACATCAACTTCTACATCCCTCCTCATATTTATTTTCTATTGCGATGTGTTTCAGAGATATACTCTTATCAGGGGGGAAATTATACTTATTCGGGCATATAAAACGTTTTTTTTTTTTTTTTACATCTATACGTAGAAGATTAAAACCCCAAGTAAAAGTGGCATGTGAGTGCTCTTTCTAAAGCCCATTACGACAGCTGTATTGGCTGAGGGAGATTACATCTACAGTATTTCTGGTTCCATATCACATCACTCTAGACTGGGTTCAATATCTACTTTCCCCTCCACGGAATGTCATGATTGCCTTTTGAGGATAAGATCAATGTCAATTCAAGTCATACACTCGGGGTAAACGAGAGAGAGAGAGAGAGAGAGTGACATGGTTACTAATTATCTTCTCCTGCTCACCCACCTTAGGTGCCATTCAAAAGGTATATTGAACCTTCCTTAGGTGCTTTACAGGAGATGATGTAAACGGGCCCAGAACGGAACATCACTGCTAGTGTCTCTTTCTTTCTTTCCAAATAACTACAGGGATTTTCCGTCACAATACTATTGCTTTCTCATTTTAATAATATTGTCTTCCTTTATGTGTACATTTTCTCACAATTTGTAAATCAGTGGAATGTTCTCTATGATTTGGTTTGTTTGCTTCCAAGTCCTCTGTTTGACTCTTCCATCATTTGACTCTGTTTGACTCTTCCATCATTTGACTCTGTTTGACTCTTCCATCATTTGACTGTTTGACTCTTCCATCATTTGACTTCCAAGTCCTCTGTTTGACTCTTCCATCATTTGACTTACAAGTCCTCTGTTTGACTCTTCCATCATTTGACTGTTTGACTCTTCCATCATTTGACTTCCAAGTCCTCTGTTTGACTCTTCCATCATTTGACAAATATGGCATCGCTTATTTCCTCATTTCCAGAAAGCCTTGAGATGGTTGACACAGCATCATGTCACACCAGGACAGAGTAATGAACCCATTCATAATTTGTGTATCTTCACGAGAGTGTGCTCTTAGATAATAAAAATAATACATGTTTTTTTTAAGGAACGATGGGTCCACTTTTTCACATTATCTGCCAATTGTTCTGAATCACAGGCGAGACACACTCCAGTCCCCAATGCAGCTGTTTACATTTCCCAGGCAAGCAGAGCCTGAGACCCAAGAGATTTCCAGACGTCTTGACACAACTCGATTTATTCTAAAGCACAGAGCCAGCCGGAGACAGAAAAGGGCTCTTGTTGCATCAAGTAGGCCTATGGTCATATTTCACTTCAACCGTTATCACACTATATATGAATAATGTAGGCTATGCTATTTGCTTGCAATAACAGCACAAAGGTCATGTCCAGTCTTTGATATATTCAGATAGCCCACACATACAGTATCTCATTAACTTAGATTGAGCCACTTATTGGCACGACAAAGAGATACACTTAACTAATAGTTAAATGTATATATGCAGTTGAAGTCGGAAGTTTTCATACACTTAGGTTGGAGTCATTAAAACCAATTTTTCAATCATTCCACAAATTTTTTGTTAACAAACTATAGTTTTGCCAAGTCGGTTAGGACATCTACTTTGTGCATGACAGAAGTAATTTTTCCAAGGCTACCCGAAATGTTTGACCCAAGTTTCACAATTTAAAGGCAATGTTACCAAATACTAATATAGTGTATGTAAACTTCTGACTTCAACTGTATCTGCAATATTATTGAATTGCAAATGGCTGCCCTGCACGAGCCTAATTAGAGATCTGTTCCAGACTATTTGCATTAGTGAACTCGGTGCTGTCACTTCTCAAGAGCTCCTTCCATTGGAGGACTTGGCGCTGATTGCAGACCTGTCAGGCTGTCCTTCACCCGTCCACCCTGTGGTCTGTCACATCTACTCCAACAAGTACCACTCCTATTCTTGTGTTTAAAATCATAGATATCTAATACATTGTTAATATATACACTGAAGGAAAATATAAACACAACATGTAAAGTGTTGGTCCCATGTTTCATGAGCTGAACAAAAGATCCCAGAAATGTTCCATACGCACAAAAAGCTTTCTTCGCTCAAATTGTGTGCACACATTTGTTTACGTTCCTGTTAGTGAGCATTTATCCTTTTCCAAGATAATCCATCCACCAGACAGGTGTGGCATATCAAGAAGCTGATTAGAGAGCGTGCAATTGGCACGCTGACTGCAGGAATGTCCACCGGAGCTATTTCTAGAGAATTTAATGTTCATTTCTCTACCATAAGCCACCTCGTTTTAGAACATTTGGCAGTAAGTCCAACCGGCCTCACAACCGTAGACCATGTATATGGCATCGTGTGGGCAAATGGTTTGCTGATGTCAATGTTGTGAACAGAGTGCCCCATGGTGGCAGTGGGATTATGGTATGGGCAGGCATAAGCCACGGACAATGAACACAATTTGAATGCACAGAGATGCCGTGACGAGATCCTGAGGCCCATTGTCGTACCATTCATCCGCCGCCATCACCTCATGTTTCAGCATGATAATGCACGGCCCCATGTCGCAAGGATCTGTACACAATTCCTGGAAGCTGAAAATGTCCCATTTTTCCGATGGCCTGCATCTTCACCAGACATGTCACCTATTGAGCATGTTTGAAATGCTCTGGATCGACGTGTTCGACAGCGTGTTCCAATTCCCGCCAATATCCAGCAACTTCGCACAACCATTGAAGAGGAGTGAGACAACATTCCACAGGCCACAATCAACAGCCTGATCAACTATGCGAAGGAGATGTGTCACTCTGCATGGGGAAAATTGTTGTCACACCAGATACTGACTGGTTTTCTGATAGACCTGTTTTTTAAGGTATCTGTGACCAACAGATGCATATCTGTATTCCCAGTCATGTGAAATCCATAGATTAGGGCCTACTTATGAACTGTAACTCAGTAAAATCTTTGAAATTGTTACATGTTGCGTTAATAGTTTTGTTCAGCATATTCCGTCTGATTGCAATGAACAGCCATGTACAAATAAGGTTTGTTTATACGTATATGCCCACACTGAACCACAGGGGACACTTCTCAAAATAGGTTAGAAGAGTGGGTTGATTTTTCTTCATATATATAAAAAAATAACTGTACGATCTGATGTTATTTTAAGTAACTAGAAATTGAACTCAAGAATTCTCGTCCCCCCCACACACACGCACACGCACAAACACAAACACAAACACATATAGCTCTCTTCTGTTAATTTCAACTCAATTCCTATCAAAACTCCCACCATGCACTATAATTAATTTATTCGGAGATGGCATACACAGCCGTTTTAAATTATGGGATATTTTGACAGATTTTAAACATATTTTTGGGGCACAGCCAACAGAGCCTTGGCCAGATGGCTTCAGGCAGAACAGGGCTGGGACCATGGTCAAATATACAATGGCTTCCAACTCCCCCCGGTAATCTCTAAAGTGTGAGACTGCAGGTGCACCATACTCTACAATAGGATTGTATTTGTTTGTTCAGTGTTATCTGCTTTCTATGAAAGACAGTCTACATCCAGTGCATTTTAATAACTACAGAAGTATGTTAGTAAATGATATGGACGCATGCTGCATTTGTATTCATTGGGCAAGTACCCGAGATATTGACTATTTCCAGTGTAAGGGAGTAGTGAACTACATGTATTTCAAGTAGTAATTTAACTACATTTTGCTGTTGTTGATAGTTGAACTAAATTCTTGTGTTTTCAGTAGTTAACTACCATGTTTTTTTGCAAAAATAAAATAAAAATAGGCCATAACTTCTTTTCTGTTTTGGCATCAGACTAATTCTCACTTCAAACATAAACTCAGCAAAGAAAAGAAACGTCCTCTCATTGTCAACTGCATTTATTTTCAGCAAACTTAACATGTGTAAATATTTGTATGGACATAACAAGATTCAACAACTGAGAGATAAACTGAACAACTTCCACAGACATGTGACTAACAGAAATTGAATAATGTGTCCCTGAACAAAGGGGGGGTCAAAATCAAAAGTAACAGTCAGTATCTGGTGTGGCCACCAGCTGCATTAAGTACTGCAGTGCATCTCTTCCTCATGGACTGCACCAGATTTTCCAGTTCTTGCTGTGAGATGTTACCCCACTCTTCCACCAAGGTACCTGCAAGCTCCCGGACACTTCTGGGGGGAATGGCCCTAGCCCTCACCCTCCAATCCAACAGGTCCCAGACGTGATCAATGGGATTGAGATCCGGGCTCTTCGCTGGCCATGGCAGGACACTGACATTCCTGTCTTGCAAGAAATCACACACAGAACAAGCAGTATGGCTGGTGGCATTGTCATGCTGGAGGGTCATGTCAAGATGAGCCTGCAGGAAGGGTACCACATGAGGGAGGAGGATGTCTTCCCTGTAACGCACAGCGTTGAGATTGCCTGCAATGACAACAAGTTCAGTCCGATGATGCTGTGACACACCACCCCAGACCATGACGGACCCTCCACCTCCAATTCGTCCCGCTCCAGAGCCAGCGACGGTGGGTTTGTGCCCATAGGTGACGTTGTTACCGGTGATGTCTGGTGAGGACCTGCCTTACAACAGGCCTACAAGCCTTCAGTCCAACCTCTCTCAGCCTATTGCGGACAGTCTGAGCACTGATGAGGGATTGTGCGTTCCTGGTGTAACTCGGGCAGTTGTTGTTGCCATCCTGTACCTGTCCCCGCAGGTGTGATGTTCGGATGTACCCGATACTGTGCAGGTGTTGTTCCACGTGGTCTGCCACTGCGAGGACGATCAGCTGTCCGTCCTGTCTCCATTTAGCGCTGTCTTAGGCGTCTCACAGTATGGACATTGCAATTTATTGCCCTGGCCACATCTGCAGTACTCATGCCTCCTTTCAGCATGCCTAAGGCACGTTCACGCAGATGAGCAGGGACCCTGGGCATCTTTCTTTTGGTGGTTTTCAGAGTCAGTAGAAAGGCCTCTTTAGTGTCCTAAGTTTTCATAACTGTGACCTTAATTGCCTACCGTCTGTAAGCTGTTAGTGTCTTAACGACCGTACCACAGGTGCATGTTCATTAATTGTTTATGGTTCATTGAACAAGCATCGGAAACAGTGTTTAGACCCTTTACAATGATCTTGAAGTTATTTGGATTTTTACGAATTATCTTTGAAAGACAGGGTCCTGAAAAAGGGACGTTTCTTTTTTTGCTGAGTTTAGTTCTTGTGTTTAACAGGCTAAAGTATTATTGTATTATATGACACAAAGTTATTTGTTCTGGCAATATGTAGTCCAACTATTTCTAGTTGTAGAAGAACGCTTTTCATCTAACCTAGGAACATGTTAATATGTTTTTTATCTAACGTAGGAACATGTTAATATGTTTTTTATCTAACGTAGGAACATGTTAATATGTTTTTATCTAACGTAGGAACATGTTAATATGTTTTATCTAACGTAGGAACATGTTAATATGTTTTTTATCTAACGTGAGAACATGTTAATATGTTTTTTATCTAACGTAGGAACATGTTAATGTTTTTTTATCTAACGTAGGAACATGTTAATATGTTTTTTATCTAACGTAGGAACATGTTAATATCTGTTTTATCTAAGTAGGAACACGTTAATATGTTTTTTTTTAATCTAACATAGGAACATGTTAATATGTTTTTTATCTAACGTAGGAACATGTTAATATGTGTTTTATCTAACGTGGGAACATGTTAATATGTTTTTTATCTAACGTGGGAACATGTTAATATGTTTTTTATCTCACGTAGGAACATGTTAATATGTTTTTTATCTAACGTAGGAACATGTTAATATGTTTTTTATCTAACGTAGGAACATGTTAATATCTGTTTTATCTAAGTAGGAACATGTTAATGTGTTTTATCTAACGTAGGAACATGTTAATATGTTTCTTATCTAACGTAGGAACATGTTAATATGTTTTATCTAACGTAGGAGCATGTTAATATGTTTTTTATCTAACGTAGGAACATGTTAAAATGTTTTTTATCTAACGTAGGAACATGTTAATATGTTTTTTATCTAATGTAGGAACATGTTAATATGTTTTTTATCTAACGTAGGAACATGTTAATATGTTTTTTATCTAACGTAGGAGCATGTTAATATGTTTTTTATCTAACGTAGGAACATGTTAATATGTTTTTTATCTAACGTAGGAGCATGTTAATATGTTTTTTATCTAACGTAGGAGCATGTTAATATGTTTTTTATCTAACGTAGGAACATGTTAATATGTTTTTTATCTAACGTAGGAACATGTTAATATGTTTTTTATCTAACGTAGGAACATGTTAATATGTTTTTTATCTAACGTAGGAACATGTTAATATGTTTTTTATCTAACGTAGGAACATGTTAATATGTTTTTAATTTAACGTAGGAACATGTTAATATGTTTTTTATCTAACGTGGTAACATGTTAATATGTTTTTTATCTAACGTGGGAACATGTTAATATGTTTTTTATCTAACGTGGGAGCATGTTAATATGTTTTTTATCTCACGTAGGAACATGTTAATATGTTTTTTATCTAACGTAGGAACATGTTAATATGTGTTTTATCTAACGTAGGAACATGTTAATATGTTTTTTATCTAAGGTGGGAACATGTTAATATGTTTTTTATCTAACGTAGGAACATGTTAAAATGTTTTTTATCTAACGTAGGAACATGTTAATATGTTTTTATCTAACGTAGGAACATGTTAATATGTTTTTTATCTAAGGTGGGAACATGTTAATATGTTTTTTATCTAACGTAGGAACATGTTAATATGTTTATTATCTAACGTAGGAACATGTTAATATGTTTTTTATCTAACGTAGGAGCATGTTAATATGTTTTTTATCTAACGTAGGAACATGTTAATATGTTTTTTATCTAACGTAGGAACATGTTAATATGTTTTTTATCTAACGTAGGGACATGTTAATATGTTTTTTATCTAACGTAGGAACATGTTAATATGTTTTTAATTTAACGTTGGAACATGTTAAAATGTTTTTTATCTAACGTGTTAACATGTTAATATGTTTTTTATCTAATGTAGGAACATGTTAATATGTTTTTTATCTAACGTAGGAACGTGTTAATATGTTTTTTATCTAACGTAGGAGCATGTTAATATGTTTTTTATCTAACGTAGGAACATGTTAATATGTTTTTATCTAACGTAGGAACGTGTTAATATGTTTTTTATCTAACGTAGGAGCATGTTAATATGTTTTTTATCTAACGTAGGAACATGTTAATATGTTTTTTATCTAACGTAGGAACATGTTAATATGTTTTTTATCTAACGTAGGAACATGTTAATATGTTTTTTATCTAACGTAGGAACATGTTAATATGTTTTTAATTTAACGTAGGAACATGTTAATATGTTTTTTATCTAACGTGGTAACATGTTAATATGTTTTTTATCTAACGTGGGAACATGTTAATATGTTTTTTATCTAACGTGGGAACATGTTAATATGTTTTTTATCTCACGTAGGAACATGTTAATATGTTTTTTATCTAACGTAGGAACATGTTAATATGTGTTTTATCTAACGTAGGAACATGTTAATATGTTTTTTATCTAACGTAGGAACATGTTAATATGTTTTTAATTTAACGTTGGAACATGTTAAAATGTTTTTTATCTAACGTGTTAACATGTTAATACATGTTTTTGCCAAGAGGAAGATCATCTGATTTGCATTTGCACTTGCATTTCAGATATTTTCAACTGGCTTATTTCATGTTATCATCACACTTAAACTGGAATTTTTTTAAATGGAGAAATACATAATAAAACGTGCAATACATTGTGTACACAGCCTGCAGCTTGCACAGTGTTTGACCCACTAAATTGAACCCATCATGTCTGTATTACAACATGTTTACTGGGATTCTGAAGCTACTGTATATCCCTATTTTTTCAGAGAGCTTGTGAAGTTGGCATAACAGCCTTGTAGTCTTTGACCATTAATTGAAATCGATAACCTCAGTTTCGATAAGGGGGCTATGGCCCTTCTTGCAGTGTGCTTTTGTTTGTGAACACTGTGGATGAAGCTGTCAATTCATTCATTATCCTGTAGGACGAGATTAGAATGATCAAACAGACAGTACATAGACAATGACATATCGTTCACTCCTCAAACCACAAGCAGAGCTGCTTTTTTTATGTGTAGAAATGCAGGAAATTTGCTTTAAAACTGCAACATTGTCTCTTCTTCTCATGACGAAATGTGTAGAATAGCACTATAAAACTGCACACTTTTCTCTCTGCACCATGGCAAAATGCGTTGAAATGCAGTAAGTTAGCTGACCCCCCGGGTGCCTCAGCATCAACAAATTAACTCAATCACGTATTTCCTGGAAGCAACCACTGTACTGTATACGGCCACACCCCATATTTACAGAGTGCCCTTTGAGACCTAAGGAGCTCTGAGGGTCGGTTGGCTGTCAACAGCAGATTTCCTGACCGCAGCAGTAGACCCTACCTGCCTTTGTCCCCAACAGCCCGTCTCCATGCTTCCAAGATCCAGGGGATCCCCAGAGGGAAAGGGTGGATAGTTTCCTGGCTGGGGACAGCAGGGTAAAGGAGGTTCTGCCCCTGCGGCCTCTACACGCGCTGTGGACGAGGGAACACAATAGAATCGCAGAGGCCTTGAAGAGCCGCAACCCACACTGGAGCTCAGAGATCTTACAGTGGAAAGAAAAAGTATGTGAACCCTTTGGAATTACCTGGATTTCTGCATAAATTGGTCACCAAATTTTATCTGATCTTCATCTAAGTCACAACAATAGACAAACATAGTGTTCTTAAACTAATAACACACAAATTATTGTATGTGTCTTGTTTATACTGAGTACATCATTTAAACATTCACAGTGTAGGTTGGAAAAGTATGTGAACCCCTAGTCTAATGACTTCTCCAAAAGCTAATTGGAGTCAGGAGTCAGCTAACCTGGAGTCGAATCAACGAGACGAGATTGGAGATGTTGGTTAGACCTACCTTGCCCTATAATAAAACACTCACAAAACTTGAGTTTGCTATTCACAAGAAGCATTGCCTGATGTGAACCATACCTCAAACAAAAGAGATCTCAGAAGACCTAAGATTAAGAATTGTTGACTTGCAAAAAGCTGGAAAAGGTTACAAAAGTATCTCTAAAAGTCTTGATGTTCATCAGTCCACAGTAAGACAAATTGTCTATAAATTGAGAAAGTTCAGCACTGTTGCTACTCTCCATCTAGGAATAACCATCCTGCAAAGATAACAGCAAGAGCACAGTGCAGAATGCTCAATGAGGTTAAGAAGAATCCTAGAGTGTGAGCTAAAGACTTACAGAAATCTCTGGAACATACTAACATCTCTGTCGACAAGTCTTCTCATGGGAGAACACCACGGAAGAAGCCACTGCTGTCCAAAAAAAACATTGCTGCACGTCTGAAGTTTGCAAAAGTGCACCTGGATGTTCCACAGCGCTACTGGCAAAATATTCTGTGGACAAATGAAACTACAGTTGAGTTGTTTGGAAGGAGCACACAACACTATGTGTGGAGAAAAAAAGGCACAGCACACCAACATCAAAACCTCATCCCAACTGTAAAGTATAGTGGAGGGAGCATCTTGGTTTGGGGCTGCTTTGCTGCCTCAGGGCCTGGACAGCTTGCTATCATCGACGGAAAAATGAATTCCCAAGTTTATCAAGACATTTTGCAGGAGAATGTTAGGCTGTCTGTCCGCCAATTGAAGCTCAACAGAAGTTGGGTGATGCAACAGGACAATTACCCAAAACACAGAAGTAAATTAACAACAGAATGGCTTCAACAGAAGAAAATACGTCTTCAGAGTCCTGACCTCTACCCAATTGAGATGCTGTGGCATGACCTCAAGAGAGCAGTTCACACCAGACATCCCAAGAATATTGCTGAACTGAAACAGTTTTGTAAAGAGGAATGGCCCAAAATTCCTCCTGACCGTTGTGCAGGTCTGATCCGCAACTACAGAAAACGTTTGGTTGAGGTTATTGCTGCATTTGGTTGAGGTTATTGCTGTTATTGCTGAGGGTCAACTAGCTATTACATCCAAGGGTTCACATGCTTTTTCCACCCTGCGCTGTGAGTGTTTACACTGTGTGTTCAATAAAGACATGAACACATATAATTGTTTGTGTGTTATTAGTTTAAGCAGAATGTGTTTGTCTATTGTTGTGACCAAGATGAAGATCAGATAACATTTTATGACCAATTTATGCAGAAATCCAGGTATTTCCAAAGGGTTCACATACTTTTTCTTGCCACTGTATATCAACAGGCCCACAAGATCATTGGCGCTGTACAACAGGCAAGTCCTACTGTACACCAGGCAAGTCCGACTGTACACCAGGCAAGACCTACTGTACACCAGGCAAGACCTACTGTACACCAGGCAAGTCCTACTGTACACCAGGAAAGTCCTACTGTACACAATGGAATTTAAGAAACATTCCATATCATAACAAAACAGTATGAGTATTAAAATCAGGGGTGGAATAACGAATTAACAAATACTCTCCTTACTGTAATTGGATAGCTTTTCAGGGTACTTTTCAGAGTGCATTTTGCCATAGGGTGGAGAGAAATGTTTTCCGTTTTTAATAGGATATTTGAGTGACTAACATAATCAATGAAAAACCATTTTCCCTGTCGAGATGTGAGGATAACATTATAACCCTCATGGTGTTTTTACTGCTTTACTGAAGCCTTTACTGCAGAGGAATCCCTCTGACCACAGGGACAGGAAAGTATGAAGATTAAACGGCTTCCAGCCTATTAAATACTTTCAGCTGGAACAAAGCAGCACTATAGAAGGATCTGTAAGGCCAAGCATTGCCCAGCCATTCTTACATTGAAATGTATTAGAGAGAAGATGATTGGAGAAGGGCTAAATGAGTACACCAACCAGAGTACAGTTGTTTCAACAAAGTCTCTGAAGAGTTGATTTTCTATAGATGATTGAAGTGTCTTATCAAATGTGAAGAGAGCAAAGGCTGCACACACGTACAGTACTGCAATGTGTCCTCCACTGTCTCTGTGTGTGATATGTGTTGAGATTCTGGTGGTGTGCCAAGCCCTTTATAAATAGTGATGAGGCCAGATACAATTTTCTGAGGTGAACCACAGGGGAACAAATTAACAATCATATCCAATCTCCAAATTCAGGATATCGCAAAATACTATCTCAGTGGAATATTTTCTGTTGAATGTATACACCCTGTCCGAGATAAAGTTGCTAAGGATATCTGGCAGGGCCATTATCGACTCATCATATGAACCCCTGAGGTTAACCTGTTCCACCGGACTACTGGAAATATACTTTTTTTATGGCATGGACATAGAAACTTGTAGATTGCAACAACAACATTAGTTATTATTTTTTTTAAAGTAACTAATGTTCTCCTTTTGCTTTTTCTGTATGTACCCCCTAGATTATAACCAGCAGGGATTATGTTCGCAGAATCATTGGAAGGCTTTTGATCATTATATTGGTCCCTATGATCCAACTACAGAGCCCTCAGCCTCCGATGTCGGCCATGCCCACTATTCCCTCAGTTCTCAGGAGACTCAACCAGAGCTTCCAGCAACATGAACACTTCTCGTCTTTGGATTTGCATAAGACTTTCTTCAGTCCTTGGAGACTCGTCAAAGAGGGTCTGTATTATCTTATGACGTATACTCTTGGAACTAATAGGGTGGACTGTTGCATACTAAACACTTAAATATGTAAAAATAATATATATATATATATATATATATATATAAATAATAATAAGAATCTGCTTTGGTCAGCTCCAGCAAAATTTTGTAGAAAGTAACTCTGTTGTTGTATGTGTCGAACTACTTTGCTTTATCTTGGCCAGGTCGCAGTTGTAACTTGTTGAGAACTTGTTCTCAACTTGCCTACCTGGTTAAATAAAGGTGAAATAAAAATAAATAAAAAAACGAATTATTTTTGGGGATAGAAATTAAATCATTTCTAAGGAGAGTGTGAAAACCCCACTTTAAGTTGTACTTTTACATGCATCTTAATGAATTGAATGGGAATACCGTGGCATTGGATATAATATATAATATAAAGTATATACAGATATAAAACATATATATAAAACATATAGATAGATATAGTCACAGTGGACACATTACTGGATATACATCGTGATGTTTTCTACAGCGCGTATTCCCCACCTAGAGTTAATTACCTAAATAGGTAACACTTTACGTTAAAGGGGAAATTTCACAATATTTCAACTTCATATTCATCATCTCCAGCACCACCCCAACATCAACATATGTGAAAATGGCGCGTTTCTATGTTTTGTAGTAAATAATATAAATGTTAGTAGATCAGTATCATATCAAATTAAATGTTTGTTTAGTAGATGTTAAAGGAGACAGAGCCACAGTGTCCAACGATCCCCCTTGTCTCAACCTCCAGTTTCTATGCTGCAATAGTCTATGTGCCGGGGGGGGTAGGGTCAGTTTAATTCTCCTATGGTGTAATTCTCCTATCTAATCTGGTGCCCTGTGTGAATTTAAGTATGCTCCCTCTAAATCTCCCATCTCTCTTTTTCTCACCAGACCTGCTGTTTTCAACCCTCTCTCTCTCTCTCTCGCTCTCTCTCTCTCTCTCTCCCTCCCTCTCTCTCCCTTTCTTCCGCACCTCGACCTCTGAATGCTTGGTTATGAGAAGCCAACTGACATTTTCTCCTGAGGTGCTAACCTGTTGCATCTTCTACAACCACTGTCATTATTATACAGGTCCATTATCAGTGTAGTCAAGATGTCTAAACAAGTCCATTATCAGTGTAGTCAAGATGTCTAAACAGGTCCATTATCAGTGTAGTCAGGATGTCTATACAGGTCCGTTATCAGTGTAGTCAGGATGTCTATACAGGTCCATTATCAGTGTGGTCAAGATGTTTAAACAGGTCCATTATCAGTGTAGTCAGGATGTCTATACAGGTCCATTATCAGTGTAGTCAGGATGTCTATACAGGTCCATTATCAGTGTGGTCAAGATGTTTAAACAGGTCCATTATCAGTGTAGTCAGGATGTCTATACAGGTCCATTATCAGTGTAGTCAGGATGTCTATACAGGTCCATTATCAGTGTAGTCAGGATGTCTATTCAGGTCCATTATCAGTGTAGTCAGGATGTCTATACAGGTCTGTTATCAGTGTAGTCAGGATGTCTATACAGGTCCATTATCAGTGTAGTCAGGATGTCTATACCTCCCCCCCTAGGCCCGTTCGGTGGGGTTATATCCTGCCTAGGGGTATCGTTGGACAGGGTCACAGTGTCCACCAATTCCCCTTGTCTCAGCCTCCAGTATCTATGCTGCAATAGTCTATGTGCCAGGGGGATAGGGTCAGTATGTCCTATACGGTGTAATTCTCCTATCTAATCTGGTGTCCTGTGTGAATTTAAGTATGCTCCCTCTTATTCTCCCATCTCTCTCTCTCTCCGCGGACCTGCTGTTTTCAACCCTCTCTCTCTCTCTCTCTCTCTCTCTCTCTCTCTCTCTCTCTCTCTCTCTCTCTCTCTCTCTCTCTCTCTCTCTCTCTCTCTCTCTCTCTCTCTCTCTCTCTCTCTCTCTCTATCCCTCCCTCTCTCTATCCCTCCCTCTCTCTCTCCTGAGGTGCTGACCTGTTGCATCCTCTACACCCACTGTGATTATTATTTGACGCTGCGGGTCATCTATGAAAGTTTGAACATCTTGAAAAACAATCTGGCCTTAATGGCCATGTACTCTTATAATCTCCATCGGGCAGAGCCAGAAGAGGACTGGCCACCCGTCAGAGCCTAGTTCCCTAGGCTCGGAGTTTTTCCTAGCCTGCGTGCTTCTACATCTGCATTGCTTGCTGTTTGGGGTTTCTGTATAAGCACTTTGTGACATCTGCTGATGTAAAAAGGGCTTTATAAATACAGTAGATTTGATGAATGTAGCCTCTGAAATCTATAAATAGTTGTACCTTACTACAGTTGACACAGGGTCTCCTTCGAAGTACTGTTTTGCACTGTTAGTATTGTTCATAGGATATTGTTAAACTGGCAGAGTCTTGGCACTGTTATTTGGTATTTAAAATAGGAATAATGCACGAGTCAAGTACATCATTATGTGATATGCTCCAGAATACATTACTGAACATTCAAAGTGATGTCTAACTATAATAGTCATAGCAATTTCTCAGTGATTATTAGTAGACTAATGATTTAGCCTCTCTGATATGTATTTTACTGCAATGAAAGGGACTTGTCATATTCACAAAAGACGCTCTGCAGGAAACGTACATGACTTACCTAGAAATAATTTGATTGGAAGTATTTGTGGAGAATATCATGTTTATAGCGGAAAGTGTATTGTTGTCATCTTTCTACCTCCATGAAAGATGGAATAGAGCCAGTCCTCTGAGGAAACACTATAATTATGTTCCAGACTGGAGGACGTTCTGTGGACTTGACTGAAGAGAGAATCAAGACGATTTCAGAGAATGTGTAAAGGATGCAAATGTTGTTGGAAAGATAATGGACCTATATAGACATCCTGACTACACTGATAATGGACCTGTATAGACATCCTGACTACACTGATAATGGACCTGTATAGCCATCCTAACTACACTGATCATGGACCTGTATAGATATCCTGACTACACTGATAATGGACCTGTATAGACATCCTGACTACACTGATAATGGACCTGTATAGACATCCTGACTACACTGATCATGGACCTGTATAGATATCCTGACTACACTGATAATGGACCTGTATAGATATCCTGACTACACTGATAATGGACCTGTATAGACATCCTGACTACACTGATAATGGACCTGTATAGACATTCTGACTACACTGATAATGGACCTGTATAGACATCCTGACTGGGAGGACTGGTAGAGGAACCTTTGTCTGGCTCCAGGACAGGTCCACTCTTTTCATTTCTCATTGAAAAACAGATGAAGATGATTTGAGGCGGAGATAGACTACATGGAAAACATAGATTAAACCCACACAGCACTTTTGAAGGTAACTAGTTTAAGATACACTGTTGAAGTATTGTTGTAGTATTTGCTACTTGGTGCCGTATCTGACTATATTGGACTGATTGTTATTATCAATGAATTACTGGATGTTTTTTTTCAGGTTCTGGTGGGACAGTGAGGGTGTGTTTACACAGAGGGTTGAACTTCTAAGGCACTCTCTGTCTCATGTCATCTGTAACAAATGTGAAGTGAAAGAGGCCCCTCTTGACCCCTTTTTTGTGTGATAATATGCCATCAATGAGTTTGGAGGCCTGGAGAGAGGAGCCTAGCCCATTCATTCTCACTCATTTATGTGTTTGTATTTAAATGTTCGGTGGTGCTAAACATTGGCTGTTAAGTGGCCACAACCCCCACACATTCTTAAGCCCAGTTAAAAAGAAACGTTCTTTGTTTGTTTTTTTAGACAGGACTGAATGAGAGAAAACAGACAGGCTGCAAGCGTCAACGGCGTCACAGCTCGTCAAATTAGAAAGCAAGTCAATTTTTTTGCCGCGTCCACCCAGAGCAACGCTGGTATAATAAGCAAGTCATTGCTTGGGTCATTTTGTAGAAAAGGAATGAGAGGAATTGTTATGATTTTCTCTCTGCTAAGTAGACTAAAGACGTTGTTTAAAATGTATGGGGCTGTAAGCTAAGGGTTTTCAGGGCTTCATCTTATAGCTAGAAGACTCACGATATCTCCAGGAGTGATTAGCATCATTTTTGTATTTTGTCATCTAGTACTGTCTTTCTGCTAGCATGGGCCTGTAATAGCAGTCAGCAGTTCACACACCAAGTAGGCTAACAGAAAGACAGGCCCATGCTAGCAAAAAGACAGTACTAGACGACAAAATACAAAAATGATGCTAATCACTCCTGGAGATATCGTGAGTCTTCTAGCTATAAGATGAAGCCCTGAAAACCCTTAGCTTACAGCCCCATACATTTTAAACGACGTCTTTAGTCTACTTAGCAGAGAGAAAATCATAACAATTCCTCTCATTCCTTTTTAGCCTACTTGGTGTGTGAACTGCTGACTGCTATTAAGGGGCAATTTGTGACTGTTTTTGTTTTGGTAATCAGTGACTGTATTGGAGGGGGAGTGGTTTCTCCTCTCCTAGGCAATCAGCAATTAAGGGGAGTGGTTTCTCCTCTCCTAGGCAATCAGTAATTAGTACAGGGAGGTGTGCTCTTCACTTTTGGAAGGCAATTAGCAATTAGTATTAGTACTTCAGTCTCCTCTGTTTTCTCAGTGGCAGCTGTAAGCCGGCGGTCTCGTTGCTGAAACAAAGACGGTTCCTCGGAGTTGTTGGAGGATGAAAAGAGAGGAACGCTCCACTCTCTCACTTGAGTGTCTTACCTAGTTATATTCATATCTCATTTTGCTCTTTTGTAGCTGTGTCAACTATGTGTGTTTTCTATACCTGTTCGCACCTCTCCCTGTAGGCTTTAGAGACGCTCCCCGCCCCTTGGCTGCAACCCTTCTTATTTAGTGTACCCTGAGCGCACAACCCATGTGGAATTCCTTGGTCTCTGGCAGTGTTTGAAACTGCTGATCTGCGGTCAAGAATGCAGAGTTCATCTCAGCCTATGCTGCCCTTCAGTCCCTTGATTTTTTTAGCCCTGATGTAGACCTAGATCACCCCAGAGAACACTGCTACTCCAGCTGCTCGCTCTTCATCTGACTACGTTTTTATCTCGTAGTCCGAGAGCATCTGGTCATCACGGTGGTGGCACAGGTCTACTCATTTCTTCTAAGTGATTTTCTCCATCTCTCACTTGTCCATCTGCGCATTTGAATTCCATGCTGTCACTTGTCCACTCAAGTTTAACATTCATCTATCACCCACTAGGTGTCCTTAGAGTTCCTCAATGAGCTTGACACCTTGACAAGCAAATTTCCTGATGATGGCTCACTGGTCTTCTTGGGGACTTCGACATCTGCCTTCGATGAATTTCTTTCCAACTTTCTCTTTCCGCTCCTTGCCTCTTTTGACGTTACCCTTTCCCAGGCAGGCAATATGCTACTAATCTCACTGCAACCCCCCTCCAGGGCTCTGATCACTATATACAATGTGTGTATACACTACTGATCAAAAGTTTGGGGTCACTTATACATTTCTTGATTTTTTTTTAATATTTTTTTTGTCAATTAAAATAGCATTGATCAGAAATAGTGTAGACATTGTTAATGTTGTAAGTGACTTTTGTAGCTGGACACGGCATGTTTTTTTATGGAATATCTACATAGACGTACAGAGGCCCATTACCAGCAACCATCACTCCTGTGTTCCAATGGCACGTTGTGTTAGCTAATCCAAGTTGATCATTTTAAAAGGCTAATTGATCATTATAAAACTCTTTTGCAATTATGTTAGCACAGCTGAAAACTGTTCTGATTTTAAATAAGAAATAAAACTGTCCGCCTTTAGACAAGTTGAGTATCTGGAGCATCAGCATTTGTGGGTTCGATTACAGGCTCAAAATGACCAGAAACAAAGAACTTTCTTCTGAAACTCGTCAGTCTATTCTTGTTCTGAGAAATGAAGGCTATTCCATGTGCAGGCCAGCATCCTGGAATCACCTCTTCACTTTTGACGTTGAGACAGGTGTTTTGCGGTTACTATTTAATGAATCTGTCAGTAGAGGACTTGCGAGGTGTCTGTTTCTCAAATAGACACTAATGTACTTGTCCTCTTGCTCAGTTGTGCACCAGGGCCTCCCACTCCTCTTTCTATTCTGGATAGAGCCAGTTTGCGCTGTTCTTTTGAAGGGAGTAGTACACAGAATTGTATGAAATCTTCAGTTTCTTGGCAATTTCTCGCATGGAATAGCCTTCATTTCTCAGAACAAGAATAGACTGACGAGTTTCAGAAGAAAGTTCTTTGTTTCTGGTCATTTTGAGTCTGTAATCGAACACACAATTGCTGATGCTCCAGATACTCACGTAGTCTAAAGAAGGCCAGTTCAATTGCTTCTATTATCAGCACAACAGTTTTCAGCTGTGCTAACATAATTGGCAAAAGGTTTTCTAACGATCAATTAGCCTTTAAAAAGATAAGCTTGGATCGGCTAACAAAACGTGCCATTGGAACACAGGCGTGATGGTGGCTGATAATAGGCCTCTGTAAGCCTATGTAGATATCCCCCAAAAAAAATATCTACTGTTTCCAGCTACATTAGTCATTTACAACATTAACAATGTCTACACTGTATTTCTGATCAATTTGATGTTATTTTAATGGACAAAAAAATGTGCTTTTCTTTGAAAAATAAATACATTTTTCTAAGTGACCCCAAACTTTTGAACGGTAGTGTGTGTCATGAAAAAGTACTTGCCCCCTTTCTAATTGTATCTACTTTTGCATATTTTTGATACTGAATGTTATCAGATCTTCAACCAAAACCTAATATTAGATAAAGGGAACCTGTGTTTACCAATAACAAAAAATATATACTTATTTGATTAGCAAAGTTATGCAATACCCAATTTTCCCCCTTACACTCAAGAACTGGTTGTGCCACCTTTTAGCTGAAATGACTGCAACCAAATGCGTCCTGTATTCGTTGATCAGTCTCTCATGTTGCTGTGGAGGAATTTTGGCCCACTCTTGCATGCAGGACTGCTTTAACTCAGTGACTTTTGTGGGTTTTCAAGCATGAACTGCTCATTTCAAGTCCTGCCACAACATCTCAATTAGGATTAGTTCTGGACTTTCACTAGGCCATTTCAAAACTTTAAATGTGACTGGCAAGACTTGATTGTGTGTTTTGGATCATTGTCTTGCTGCATAACCCAGCTGTGCTTCAGCTCACCGACGGATGGCCTGACATTCTCATGTAGAATTCTCTCTGATACAGAGCAGAATTCATGGTTCCTTCTATTAAGGCAAGTCGTCCTGAGGCAGCAAAGCATCCCCAAACCATCACACTACCACCATCATGCTTGACCGTTGGTATGAGGTTCTTACTGTGGAATGCAGTGTTTGGTTTTCGCCAGACATAATGGGACCCATCTCATCCAAAAAGTTGATTTGAAGTTTGCCAAAAAGCGCCTGGAAGAATGATCTATGGACAGATGAGTCAAAGGTTTAAATCCTCTCCGGGCTAGGGGGCAGTGTTCGGAAGTTTGGAGAGTCTGGCGTGCCCAAAGTAAAATGCCTGTTACTCAGGCCCAGAATCTAGGATATGCATATGCATGTATTTGATAGAAAATACTTTGACGTTTCTGTTAAAATAATGTATGTGAGTATACCAGAACTGATATGGCAGGCGAAAACCCCGAGGAAATACCATCTGGAAAAATTGCTTTTTTGAGCTCCCATGCAATTGGTATGGTTTCCTTTTGCACAATGAAAAGAATAGCTCCCAGATTGCAGTACCTATGGCTTCCACTGGATGTCAACAGTCTTTAGACAAGGTTTCAAGCTTGTTCTTTGAAAAATGAACAAGTAGCTGTAGTTTATCATTGGGTTCCTCCTTGGGCGCGCGCGTGACTGAGGGCACGCTCTTTGTTATTTATCTCCGGTATTGAACATACTAAATTCCGTCTTAAATTGTATAGTTTATTTACATATTAGGGTACCTGAGGATTGATTAGAACATTGTTTAACTTTTTGGATTCTTTTGTCTGTATGGTGAACGAGTTGAACGGGTGGATTACTGAACAAAATGCGCCAAACAAACAGTCTTGGATATAAAGAGGGACTTTATCGAACAAAACAACCATTTACTGTGTAGCTGGGACCCTTGAGATTGCAAACAGATGAAGATCTTCAAAAGGTAAGTGATTTATTTTATCGCTATTTTAGATTTTTGTGACACCTGTGCTGGCTTGAAATATATTTATATGCAGGAAGTATGCGGGGCACTGTCCTCAGATAATCAAATGCTATGCTTTCGCCGTAAAGCCTATTGTAAATCGGACAAAGCGGTTCGATTACCAAGATTCTAAGCTAAAGAATGGTTTATGACACTTGTATTTTCATGAATGTTTAATATTACGATTTTTGTATTTTGAATTTCGCCCTCTGCAATTTCACAGGATGTTGTCGAGGTGGCATGCTAGCGGGACACTGTTCCGTAAGAAAACTTTCTGGATGAGTATAACTAAACTCATCCCTGACCACTGGCTGTGAAGCCAACAATCAACTCCTCTGATGTAAAAAAGTACAGACCGGTATCCCTTTCTTTTCTTTACAAAACACTTGAGTGTGCCCTCTCGGACCAACTCTCTTGCTATCTCTCAGAACCATCTTCTTGACCCTAACCAGTGAGGCTTCGAGACGTGTCACTCAACCAAAACTGCTCTTCTCTGTGTCACGTAGACGCTCTGCACTGCCAAAGCTCTCTCTCTCTCTGTTCTCATCCTCCTAGATCTATCCACTGCCTTCGACAACGCGAGCATTCAGATCCTCCACCCTCCCTCTGTGCTGGGCGTCCCAGGCTCTCCACCCTCTCAGTGCTGGGCATCCCAGGCTCTGTACAGTCTTGGGTTGCGTCCTACCTGGCAGGCCGCTCCTACCAGGTGATGTGGAGACTCTCCACATTTCTGCAGCACGTACTCTTACTATTGGTGTCCCCCAGGGCTCAGTTCTATGCCCTCCTCTTCTCTCTATACACCATCACTCGGCTCCATCATATCCTCACGTGGTCTCTCCTATCATTGCTATGCAGATGACACTCAACTACTTTTCTCCTTCCACCACCCTCTGACACCCAGGTGGCGACATGCATCTTTACGTGCCTGGCAGATCTCAGCTTGGATGTCGGCCCACCACCTCAAGCTCCATCTCGACAAGACGGAGCTACTCTTCCTCCCGGTGAAGGCCTGCCAGCTCCAAGACCTCTCCATCAAGGTTGAGAACTCCAGGGTCCCCCTCCCAGAGTGCAAAAAGCCTTGGTGTGACCCTGAACAACACCATATTGTTCTCTGCAAACATCAATGCAGTGACTCGCTCCTGCAGGTTTATGCTCTACAACATCAGTAGAGTACGACCCTTCACACAGGAAGCGGCGCAGGTCCTAATCCAGGTGCTTTTCCTCTCCCGTCTGGACTACTGCAACTCTGTTGGCTGGGCTCCCCGCTTGTGCCATCAAACCCCTGCAACTTATCCAGAACGCTGCAGCCCGTCTGGTGTTAAACCTGCCAAAGTTCATCCATGTCACCCCACTGCTCTGCACACTCCACTGGCTTCCAGTCAAAGCTCGTATCAAATCAAAGTTTATTTGTCACGTGCACCGAATACAACAGGTGTAGGTAGACCTTACAGTGAAATGCTTACTTACAGGCTCTAACCAATATTGCAAAAAAGGTTTTAGGTGAACAATAGGGAAGTAAAGAAATAAAACAACAGTAAAAAGACAGGCTATATACATTAGCGAGGCTACATACAGACACTGGTCAGGCTGATTGAGGTAGTATGTACATGAATGTATAGTTAAAATGACTATGCATATATGATAAACAGAGTAGCAGCAGCGTAAAAGAGGGGTTGGGGGGGCGGCACACAATGCAAATAGTCCGGGTAACCATTTGATTACCCGTTCAGGAGTCTTATGGCTTGGGGGTAAACTTTTTGTCCTAGACTTGGCACTCCGGTACCACTTGACATGCGGTAGTAGAGAGAACAATCTATGACTGGGGTGGCCTGGGTCTTTGACAATTGTAAGGGCCTTCCTCTGACACCGCCTGGTGTAGAGGTCCTGGATGGCAGGAAGCTTGGCTGGGCAGTACGCACTACCCTCTGTAGTGCCTTGCGGTCAGAGGCCGAGCAATTGCCGTACCAGGCAGTGATGCAACCAGTCAGGATGCTCTTGATGTTGCAGCTGTAGAACCTTTTGAGGATCTGAGGACCCATGCCAAATCTTTTTACTTTCCTGAGGGGGAATGGGCTTTGTCGTGCTCTCTGTCTTGGTGTGTTTGGACCATTCTAGTTTGTTGATGTGGACACGAAGGAACTTGAAGCTCTCAACCTGCTCCACTACAGCCCCGTCGATGAGAATGGGGGCGTGCTCGGTCCCCCTTTTCCTGTAGTCCACAATCATCTTGGTTATCTGAGGGATAGGTTATCTGAGGGATAGGTTGTTATTCTGGCACCACCCGGCCAGGTCTCTGACCTCCCTATCGGCTGTCTCGTCGTTGTCGGTGATCAGGCCTATCACTGTTGTGTCATCTGCAAACTTAATGATGGTGTTGGAGTCATGCCTGGCCATGCAGTCGTGGGTGAACAGAGAGTACAGGAGGGGACTGAGCACACACCCCTGGGGAGCTCCAGTGTTGAGGACCAGCGTGGCAGATGTGTTGCTACCCACCCTCACCACCTGGGGGCGGCCCGTCAGGAAGTCCAGGATCCAGTTGCAGAGGGAGGTGTTTAGTCCCAGGATCCTTAGCTTAGTGATGAGCTTTGAGGGTACTATTGTGTTGAACGCTGAGCTGTAGTCAATGAATAGCATTCTCACATAAGTGTTCCTTTTTGTCCAGGTGGGAAAGGGCAGTGTGGAGTGCAATAGAGATTGCATCATCTGTGGATCTGTTTGGGCGGAATGCAAATTGGAGTGGGTCTAGTGTTTCTGGGATAATGGTGTTGATGTGAGCCATTACCAACCTTTTAAAGCACTTCCTGGCTACGGACGTGAGTGCTACAGGCCTGTAGTCATTTAGGCAGGTTGCCTTTGTGTTCTTGGGCACAGGGACTATGGTGGCATGCTTGAAACATGTTGGTATTACAGACTCAATCAGGGACATGTTGGAAATGGCAGTGAAGACACCTGCCAGTTGGTCAGCACATGCCCGGAGCACACGTCCTGGTAATCCGTCTGGCCCCGCAGCCTTGTGTATGTTGACTTGTTTAAAGGTCTTACTCACTTCGGCTACGGAGAGCGCGATCACACAGTCGTCTGGAACAGCTGATTCTCTCATGCATGCCTCCGTGTTGCTTGCCTCGAAGCGAGCATAGAAGTGATTTAGCTCGTCTGGTAGGATCGTGTCACTGGGCAGCTCACGGCTGTGCTTCCCTTTGTAGTCTGTAATAGTTTGCAAGCCCTGCCACATGAGACGAGCGTCGGAGCCGGTGTAGTATCGTTCAATCTTAGCCCTGTATTGAAGCTTTGCCTGTTTGATTGTTCGTCGCAGGGCATAGCAGGATTTCTTGTAAGCTTCCGGGTTTGAGTCCCGCACCTTGAAAGCGTCAGCTCTACCCTTTAGCTCAGTGCAAATGTTGCCTGTACTCCATGGCTTCTGGTTGGGGTATGTACGTACAGTCCCTGTGGGGATGACGTCCTCAATGCACTTATTGATAAAGCCAGTGACTGATGTTGTGTACTCAGAAGAATCCCGGAACATGTTCCAGTCTGTGCTAGCAAAACAGTCCTGTAGTTTGACAACTTTTTATAGACCGAGTCACTAGTGCTTCCTGCTTTAATTTTTGCTTGTAAGCAGGAATCAGGAGGATAGAGTTGTGGTCGGATTTACCAAATGGAGGGCAAGGGAGAGCTTTGTACGTGTCTCTGGGTGTGTAGTAAAGGTGATTTAGAATTTCTTTCCCCTCTGGTTGCACATTTAACATGTTGATAGAAATTTGGTAGAACTGATTTAAGTTTCCCTGCATTAAAGTCTCCGGCCTCTGGGTGAGTGGTTTCCTGTTTGCTTATTTCCTTATACAGCTGACTGAGTGCAGTCTTAGTGACAGCATCTGTCTGTGGTGGTAAATAAACAGACACAAAAAGTATAGCTGAAATCTCTCTAGGCAAGTAGTGTGGCCTGCAATTTATCACAATATACTCTACTTCAGGCGAGCAAAATCTAGAGACTTCCTTAGATTTAGAGACAATGGTACTAGCCTATGGAGCAGCAAGAGGAACCGCCCCTCCTGCCCCTCCCTACCTTCAGACTATGCAAAAACCCTACACCCCAACTTGAACACTCCACTCTGCCCCCTCTGGTCTCCTGACCCTCCCACCCCTAAAGGAGGGCAGCTCCCCGCTCAGCCCATTCCAAACTCTTCTCTCTTCTGGCACCCTAATGGTGGAACCAGCTTCTCTCTGAGTCCCAGCCCATCTTCCGACATCTAAAACCTTACCACTTCAAAGAGTTAAAAACAAATTATCCCACACTTGCACCACCTACTTTGTCCTCCCCATTACTAGCTCTGAGCTTGCTGATAGTATGCACATTTTCCTCAATAAAGTGACTGTGATTATGTGGTTGTCCCACATTAGCTATCTTAAGATGAATGCACTCACTGTAAGTCACTCTGGGTAAGAGCGTCTGCTAAATGACGTAAGATGTAAATGTGTTCCATATTTCAAAACAATTGCAGCCTACATGTGTAGATTTTGATCATTGGCATATAGCCTGGCATACTCCCATTTCAAGAGACAATACTGTTTATGTAGATGACCGAGGTAAATTATTTTTATAAACTACTCTGGTGTACTACCTACAACTCTCCTCGTGTTCGTGAGCTAACGTAACAACTGTTTAGCGTAGACCTGTACTGTGGCATTTAAGGTGAGTCCAAAAGGAAACGCACAACAATCATTCACAAGGGTTACATTGCGAACAAAACAAATACAACTGTTTTTACTAGGGATTCTCAGTACACTGCGTAGCGTATACCAACTTAATTGTATGTGAATTGATGCCGTCTCTCCGTGTGATTTTTGGCTTTACGGTGAAAATAGAACCTGTATTTTTCCAAGTGGAGTTGAGGTACTGTAGTATGGGTAGTTCCAGCACCTTGCTGGTTCTATTATATATTGTTCATGGCTACAGTATGATATTTCAGTAGGGGTTCATGTTTATATTATAAATAACAGTAGGGATTGTTCTCATTCCCATCATTGCATGGAAACATTTTATGACACTTTTTGTGTAAAATAATCTCTCACTTAAATTTCAGCACAGGAAAAATAGTGATTTTTGTATTTCGTTCCACATCTGAAGAATTAGTCGCTTTGTATTCATGCAACCATGGTTATAGCTTAAAGGGTTCAGCTGAAATAATATGCACTGAGAACGGCTGGAGCACTCAACCCCCTCAGTGTAGAGCTAGGTGACCCCCCGTCGTCAAATGATTCTCCCTGGCACTTATGCTTTTAAGGTGGGCTTCACACTTGAAGCATGACATTATTAACCATACCAAAAGCCCAAGTATATGGTTTACGATTGAAAATATGAAGAATTCCACGCAAACTAATGCATGATGGGTAATCTCTGAACAACTAGACCATGCCTCTGCACCAGAATCACTTCATTTCAATCAGAAGACGAGTTTAAGTGAGACATAATACCAGTAGTGAGAGGAAATCAGTCTTCCATACAATCCAAAATATTCTGTGACGGAACCATGGATAATACCAACTGAAAATCTAACCCACCTAGTTCTATCTGTCCCACCCTGCATGAACATCAATATAATATAGCACTGTGTAATCTTGCCTTGGTTCTTAACTGCCCCCCAGTGGTATACTCTTAGAGCAACACCATTGTGGGAGAAAGGTATTAAGAGCACAGCAGTGTCTCCTGATGTCATTTTGTGGAACCCTGCATGATAAATTGCTTTAGGAAATACACATTGAATACACATTGTATTTCCTGTTTACTTTCAGTCAACACCAGATAAGATGAGAAGCAAGAGATCCTCCATTAACAACAATTGTTTTTGTTCTGTGTTTGTTGTACTATTTTAACTATATAATTGTCCCACTCCTATATTCATTAATTTTAGTTAAAATGTATTTACATAGAGTAAAACCAAGATATGTAAAAAGTTGTTGGATCGCTATTCAAAAAGACCTAGCTGTAACTGCTGTCAAACGTGCGTCACTAGACAGTAAAAGATGGTTCCGCTTCTATGCAAGTGCTGTTCTTGGTACTGCCCAAAGAAGATATGCAGTAGGGCTTGAGAGAGAGAGTTAATGTACAGTAGTAATGAGTCTTCTACTTCTACTATATGTTTATGACCTGGACTGATATGCTGTTTTAAGCCACAGACGACTCACAACCCTGTAAAACCAGTTTGTTGAGTTATATTGAGCTTGCGTCGGGACATTCAGTGCTTGGGTAGACCAATCCCTAACAAGTAAGATATTTCTGGCATACAGCAGAATTCCTCCGACACTTTGTATCCCTCATTTTACTCAAGTATGTGCATTATTTTGGCAGTTACTGGTATATAATTAAGAACAAAGACAGTCTTTATTGCCTGGTGGAGAGAAGAGGATCAAGTGTACCGTGACATCGAAGATATGTAGAATTATGTAGAAGTTGGACACACCCTGTAATGTGGTACAATTTTAATTTAGCTTGAAAAATGAACAAACTGTTAGTGTTTAATTAAAAACAAACAATAATCAAGTAAGTTTTCAGTGTCAGTCAAATGATTGGCTACAAGCGATGATAATGTATTTGTTTGTTGAAAATCTATTTCTGTGAGGTGGTGGTACAGTTGGAGTCGGTAGTTTATATGCACACTTAGGTTGGAGTCATTAAAACTCCCTTTTCAACCACACCACACATTTCTTGTAAACAAACTTTTGGCATGTCGGTTAGGACATCTACATTGTGCATGACAAGTAATTTTTCCAACAATTGTTTACAGATTATTTCACTGTATCACAATTCCAGTGGGTCAGAAGTTTACACTAAGTTGACTGTGCCTTTAAACCTTTTGGAAAATGCATGGCTTTAGAAGCTTCTGATAGGCTAATTGAAATAATTTGAGTAAATTGGAGGAGTACCTGTGGATGTATTTCAAGAGCTACCTTCAAACTGATGCTGGAAGGAAACCGGTACAAAAGAATCTATATCCACAGTAAAACGAGTCATATATCAACATAACCTGAAAGGTCGCTCAGCAAGGAAGAAGCCACTGCTCCAAAACCGCCATAAAAAAGCCAAACTACGGATTGCAACTGCACATGGGGACAAAGATCGTACTTTTTGGAGAAATGTCCTCTGGTCTGATGAAACAAAAATAGAACTGTTTGTCCATAATGACCATCGTTATGTTTGGAGGAAAAAGGGGGACGCTTGTAAGCCGAAGAACACCATCCCAACCGTGAAGCATGGGGGTGGCAGCATCATGTTGTGGGGGTGCTTTGCTGTAGGAGGGACTGGTGCACTTCCCAAAATAAATGGCATCATAAGGTAGGACAATTATGTGGATATATTGAAGCAACATCAAGACATCAGTCAGGAAGTTAAAGCTTGGTTCGCAAATGGGTCTTCCAAATGAACAATGACCCAAAGCAAACTTCCAAAGTTGTGGAAAAATGGCTTAAGGATAACAAAGTCAAGGTATTGGAGTGACCATCAAAGCCCTGACCTCAGTCTTATGGAAAATCTGTGGGCAGAACTGAAAAAGCATGTGAGAGCAAAGAGTCCTACAAACCTGACTCAGTTACACCAGCTCTGTCAGGATGAATGGGCCAAAAGTCACCCAACTTATTGTGGGAAGCTTGTGGAAGGCTACCTGAAACGTTTGACCCAAGTTAAACAATTGAAAGGCAATGCTACCAAATCCGAATTGAGTGTATGTAAACTTCTGACCCACTGGGAATGCGATGAAATAAATAAAAGCTGAAATAAACAACTCTACTATTATTCTGACATTTCCCATTCTTAAAATAAAGTCGTGATCATAACTGACCTAAGACAAGGAATTTTTACTATGATTAAATGTCAGGAAATGTGAAAAACTGAGTTTAAATGTATTTGGCTAAGGTGTATGTAAACTTCCGACTTCAACTGTATATATTCAATATTGTCATGGCCTTGGAGTTCATGGGTGTTGTTGCTTTGGTTAAACAGATCCCCCAAAACACTTAAAAAATATATATTTGTATTTGAACAGTTTTGAATGATAATACAATAACCTGCTGCAACACAACACTAATAAACTAGCTCCACGCTAGAAAATACCACCACACTAGAAAATACCACCACACTAGAAAATACCACCACACTAGAAAATAGCACCACACTAGAAACTAGCTAGAAAATACCACCATATACTGGAAACTAGCTCCACGCTGGAAACTAGCTCCACGCTGGAAACTACGACACTAGAACCACACTAGAAACTAGCTAGAAAATACCACCACACTAGAAACTAGCACCACACTAGAAAGTAGCACAAGGCTAGAAAGTAGCACAAGGCTAGAAAGTAGCACAAGGCTAGAAACTAAGACCACAATAGACTGGCACCACACTAGAAACTAATACCACACTACGAACGTAGCAGCATACACTAGAAACTAGCGCAATACACTAGAAACTAGCACCACACACTAGAGACTAGCACCACACACTAGAGACTAGCACCACACACTAGAGACTAGCACCACACACACACTAGAGACTATTACCACACTAGAAACTATTACCACACTAGAAACTATTACCACACTAGAAACTATTACCACACTAGAAACTATTACCACACTAGAGACTGGCACCACACTAGAGACTGGCACCACACTAACAAATAGCACGAGACTAGAAATGATCACCACACTAGAAACTAGCACCACACTAGAAACTAGCACCACAATAGAAAATAGCTAGAAACTAGCACCACACTAGAAACTACGACCACACTAGAAAATAGCACAATACACTAGAAACTAGCACCACATTAGAAAATAGCTAGAAACTACCACCACACTAGAAACTAGCACCACACTATAAACTAGTAAAACACTAGAATGTATCACCAAACTAGAAACTAGCACCATACACTAGAAACTAGCACCATACACTAGAAACTAGCACCATACACTAGAAACTAGCACCATACACTAGAAACTAGCACTGCACTATAAAGTAGCACCAGACTAGAAACTACCACCAGACTAGAAACTAAACACCACAATAGAGACTGGCAGCACACTAACAAATAGCACCACACTACAAACTACCACAACACTGGAAAATAGCTAGAAACTATCACCACACTAGAAAAGATCCCCACACTAGAACATAGATAGAAACTAGCACCACACTAGAAATTAGGTGGAAACTAGCACCACACTAGAAACCAGCACCGCACACTAGAAACCAGCACCGCACACTAGAAACCAGCACCGCACACTAGAAACCAGCAGCATACACTAGAATGTAGCAACACACTAGAAACTAGCTAGAAACTAGCACCATACACTAGAAACTAGCACCACACTAGAAATTAGGTGGAAACTAGCACCGTACTATAAACTAGCACCACACTAGAAACCAGCACCACACACTAGAATGTAGCAACACACTAGCATCACACTAGAAACTAGCCCCATATACTAGCACCACACTAGAAACCAGCACCCCACACACAGGAAACTAGCACCCCACACACAGGAAACTAGCACTCCACACACAGGAAACTAGCACCCCACACATGTAAAACCTTTTCCATAGGTTTTTGGACACTTGTTTGTAAATGAGCGTTAGTAATAAGCTCTATTTCTGTTTTAAATAGCATCTATTTTTATGAGCCTCACCAAGACACACCTTATGTAATGCATGGCCTTGTCACATAATCACATCCTAGTCTGGGCTTAGACGCCACTCTGTCAACCACTCTGTCAACCACTCTGTTATGAAAGGTATTATAAGATACATTATGAAATATCTGGCAGGTGTGTCATCAGGGTGACTCTGCATGACACTTGGGCTGTCACATTACACAATAGTTTGTTTAGTCACTTCGCACTACTGAACAATAGGAATATATTTATTTTCCTATCCTGCGGTTTTCTTTCCTATTAATGTATTACATTTGTTCAGCATCCTCAGAGAAAAAGGCTTCCCTCGTCGGGACACGAACTCATGCATCCCCTGCAAAATGCTGTAGAGGACTATTAATAAATGTAGCTTTTGTATGGTTTTAAAGATTCAAAAATTGTGATTTTAACCTGTGACTTGCGCCAGCATACAGAGAAAATGTTAATGTATAAAACACATAGCACTTTATGACATTACATAAAATAAATTGCAACAGAGGTATGTTTGGGTGACGTGAGCTCTGGGTCGTAAAATCATCCTCCCTCACAGGCTTTTTATTTCCCCTTTATTTAACCAGGTAGGCCAGTTGAGAACAAGTTCTCATTTACAACTGTCACCTGGCCAAGATAAAGCAAAGCAGTGCGACACAAACAGCAACACAGAGTTACACATAAACAAACATACAGTCAATAACACATAGAAATACATCTATGTACAGTGTGTGCAAATGTAGAAGATTAGGGAGGTAAAGCAATAAATAGGCCATAGAGGCAAAAATAATTACAATTTAGTATTAACACTGGAGTGATAGATGTGCAGATGATGATGTGCAAGTAGAGATACTGGGGTGAAAAAGAGCAAATGTAATATATTAATAGGAAAGAAAAACACAGGATAAGAAAATAAACACAGCCTAAGAGTTAAGCACTGATTTATTCACCTGCGCCTTATCCCCCCTTATTTAAAAAAATGAAATAATAATATACAGTGGGGAAAAAAAGTATTTAGTCAGCCACCAATTGTGCAAGTCCTCTCACTTAAAAAGATGAGAGAGGCCTGTAATTTTCATCATAGGTACACTTCAACTATGACAGACAAAATGAGGAAAAAAAATCCAGAAAATCACATTGTAGGATTTTTTTATGAATTTATTTGCAAATTATGGTGGAAAATAAGTATTTGGTCAATAACAAAAGTTTATCTCAATACTTTGTTATCTTCTCAAGTACCAGTGGGTCGCTAGCGGGCTCATCCCGACACTACCAGCGAAAATCTAAAGCGCCAAATTCAAAATCCGATAGTTTAATTATTAAACATCCAGCAATATACAAATGTTCCATACTCATCAAAAGCTCTGTTTCTTGGCAATATCACAGCGTTGTCAGATTTCAAAAAGGCTTTACGGCGAAAGCAGCACATTCATTTGTTTGAGGCTAGCACCTCACATATTTTCCAATAGCCATGTATCGATCATGGCACACACATAACACATTTCACAGCGAAAACAAATCAATTACCTGTTGAAGAACTTCTGCTGAGGTCATCCTAAGTGTCCAACGAAGACAATCCATGGTTCTTTTGTTAGAAAAAGTAACGTCTTTTATCCATAAATCCTCCATTTGGTTCGCGCATTATAATCAGAAACGACAGCCTCCACTCCTCTATTGAAACGCGGCGCCAACTCGTTCAAATTATACCTATAAACTTGTCCAAAAACAATCAAACATAGTTTTAAATGTATCCTTAGGAACACTTTTACGTATATTTACTATTATAAATCGGCCGGAATATAAACTGATCAATAACGACGATAAAACAGACGCTCTGTGACTTCTCGTGCGTGCGCAATGTGACCAGTTTTCATAAAGAGTGGACCTCATGGTTTCCTCGTTTTCTCTGGGATTACTCACCCAAAATGGAGGCAAACACCATCCAGAGGCTGGTGACATCATAAGGAAGCGACCTGCACAGCATTAATATGCCTATATATGGTCATTTTCAAAAGGGAGGGGTTCCAAAATGAGCAATGTGTCAAAATGACTTTTTCCAGGACAGAGATTCCGCAGGGTTTTGCCTGCTATATGCGTTCTGATTGACCCACAGACAAATGGTTAACAGTTTTGGAAAATTCAGAGTGTTTCCTATCCAATGGTACTAAATATATGCATATCCCATTTTCTGGGCCTAAATGGGAGGCATTTTACTTTGGGCACGCCAGGCTCTCCAAAACAGTCACCTCTGCTGCTGGTGCTTGTGAAGATTTATATACACTTTGTTGGCAATGACAGAGGTCAAACGTTTTCTGTAAGTCTTCACAAGGTTTTCACACACTGTTGCTGGTATTTTGGCCCATTCCTCCATGCAGATCTCCTCTAGAGCAGTGATGTTTTGGGGCTGTCGCTGGGCAACACGGACTTTCAACTCCCTCCAAAGATTCTCTATGGGGTTGAGATCTGGAGACTGCCTAGGCCACTCCAGGACCTTGAAATGCTTCTTACGAAGCCACTCCTTCGTTGCCCGGGCGGTGTGTTTGGGATCATTGTCATGCTGAAAGACCCAGCCACGTTTCATCTTCAATGCCCTTGCTGATGGAAGGAGGTTTTCACTCAAAATCTCACGATACATGGCCCCATTCATTCTTTCCTTTACACGGATCAGTCGTCCTGGTCCCTTTGCAGAAAAACAGCCCCAAAGTTTCCACCCCCATGCTTCACAGTAGGTATGGTGTTCTTTGGATGCAACTCAGCATTCTTTGTCCTCCAAACACGACGAGTTGAGTTTTTACCAAAAAGTTATATTTTGGTTTCATCTGATATTCTCCCAATCCTCATCTGGATCATCCAAATGCTCTCTAGCAAACTTTAGACGGGCCTGAACATGTACTGGCTTAAGCAGGGGGACACGTCTGGCACTGCAGGATTTGAGTCCCTGGCGGCGTAGTGTGTTACTGATGGTAGGCTTTGTTACTTTGGTCCCAGCTCTCTGCAGGTCATTCACTAGGTCCCCGTGTGGTTCTGGGATTTTTGCTCACCGTTCTTGTGATCATTTTGACCCCACGGGTGAGATCTTGCGTGGAGCCCCAGATCGAGGAAGATTATCAGTGGTCTTGTATGTCTTCCATTTCCTAATAATTGCTCCCACAGTTGATTTCTTCAAACCAAGCTGCTTACCTATTGCAGATTCAGTCTTCCCAACCTGGTGCAGGTCTACAATTTTGTTTCTGGTGTCCTTTGACAGCTCTTTGGTCTTGGCCATAGTGGAGTTTGGAGTGTGACTGTTTGAGGTTGTGGACAGGTGTCTTTTATACTGATAACAAGTTCAAACAGGTGCCATTAATACAGGTAATGAGTGGAGGACAGAGGAGCTTCTTAAAGAAGAAGTTACAGGTCTGTGAGAGCCAGAAATCTTGCTTGTTTGTATGTGACCAAATACTTATTTTCCACCATAATTTGCAAATAAATTCATTAAAAATCCTACAATGTGATTTTCTGGATTTTTCTTTCTCATTTTGTCTGTCATAGTTGAAGTGTACCTATGATGAAAATTACAGGCCTCTCATCTTTTTAAGTGAGAGAACTTGCACAATTGGTGGCTGACTAAATACTTTTTTCCCCCCACTGTATATATTTAACCTTTATTTAACTAGGCAAGTCAGTTAAGAACAAAACTTTTTTTACAATGACACGTATATCTTAGACACATACAGTATTTCAATAAAAAATGTTTCGGAATTGATTCAGAAATTACGTTATCGTATTGCAGTCAACACAGGAGACAAAATGTCAATAGAGAACAATAGCACGTAGTAGCAACCAAACGGCTACGAAAGGCAAAATGTTTAAAGCTTATAACAGGCCAAGAACACTCATGCAACTGAGAATTCATTTAGAGAACTTAACAGCACATGTTACTTTCACAGCAGTCCTCCCGATAATGGTAAAGAACGGGCCTATATACAGACAATACCCCAGAGCACCCAATTGACGACACGGACACGGACACTCTAATGTTAATATAAACAATGACCCACAACCCCAATAACGAAAAAGAACAAACATATATATGTTTCCCAATTAGAGGTAACGACAATCAGCTGCCTCTAATTGGGAACCATCAAACCAACATAGAAATATAACACCTAGAACACAAAACCCTTCTAACCAAAACTCAAAACTAAACACCATCCTGCTAAACCAGGCCTGGACGTTACAATTGGAGAGAAACCATAACAATGCAAACTCTTTTTGTTTTGTACCTTTTAACCCCCTTTTCTCCCGTACGGACTAATTTACATAAGTCCTTGAGTGTGTTACCTTTAATAGCACAAACGAATGCTGTACTAATACGTTTAATTTAAACGGCATGTAATGAATTTGATAGAAACTGAATTGTTGGTAAGCTACTTGATGTGCATGGGGAAAGGAGAACGCAGTAGGGAGCTCACATCATCACATAGGTACTGTTCAATGGGCCTAAATATTCACTTATTAACTCACTAAATGTTGAAGAGAAAAAAAAGAGTAGTGAATGTTCTATAGTTAAGGGTCGTGTAGGCTGTAGGACGGTGAATGTTCTATAGTTAAGGGTTGTGTAGGCTGTAGGACGGTGAATGTTCTATAGTTAAGGGTCGTGTAGGCTGTAGGACAGTGAATGTTCTATAGTTAAGGGTCGTGTAGGCTGTAGGACAGTGAATGTTCTATAGTTAAGGGTCGTGTAGGCTGTAGGACAGTGAATGTTCTATAGTTAAGGGTTAAGGGTCGTGTAGGCTGTAGGACAGTGAATGTTCTATAGTTAAGGGTCGTGTAGGCTGTAGGACAGTGAATGTTCTATAGTTAAGGGTTAAGGGTCATGTAGGCTGTAGGACAGTGAATGTTCTATAGTTATGGGTTAAGGGTCATGTAGGCTGTAGGACAGTGAATGTTCTATAGTTAAGGGTTAAGGGCCGTGTAGGCTGTAGGACAGTGAATGTTCTATAGTTAAGGGTTAAGGGTCGTAGGCAGGCCTCAGATTTATCACATAGTCGTGAGGTTGGGGACAGGTTATTTGCAATTGCGGGTGGGTGCGGGTGAACAAACAGCAGACCCATGCATCACTAGTCTACACCTGTTGTTTACAAAGCATGTGAAAAACACAATTTGATTTGAATTAGATTGCACCCTATCAGTTTGTTTACCAAATCATATCAGTAGTAGGAGGACCAGACTTGAAGCAAAAAAAAGCAGAGTGCTCTCTTCACTTTCCTCCAATATTTATTTAGCAAACTAGTAAGAAGTCATCCCGACAGACAGAAGCAAAAAGTATTTCCAGAAATGTTGTAGCAGCCTACACATTAAGGAAAAGGGAATAGGGAAGGGGGGTATCTAGTCAGTTGTACGACTGAATGCCTTCAACTGAAACGTGTCTTCTGCATTTAACCCAACCCCTCAATCAGAGAGGTGCGGGGGGCTGCCTTAATCAGCATCCACGTCTTCGATTAGCAATCTAATATGCTGTATACGGGATGAAAATTTGACTATTTTTCAGTCTGATCAACTGTAGCCTACCAATGCGCCCTGTCTCATCTGGCCAGGGAAATGAAGAGGTAACATTATGTATTTATAACCTAAGCCAACGTACTTGTGTTAAAAGATAATGTGAACATGATTACATTTGGTTTCTTTTCAAACTTCGGTTAGCTAAGCTAATACAGACAAAGAGAGAGAGAGAGAGAGAGAGAGATTCACCCTACTAGAATCTGAAGTCAAATGTCTACTGTTTGCTGATGATCTGGTGCTTCTGTCCCCAACCAAGGAAGGCCTACAGCAGCACCTAGATCTTCTGCACCGATTCTGTCAGACCTGGGCCCTGACAGTAAATCTCAGTAAGACAAATATAATGGTGTTCCAAAAAAGGTCAAATTCCCAGAACCACTAATACAAATTCCATCTAGACATTGTTGCCCTAGAACACACAAAAAACGATACATACCTCGGCCTAAACATCAGCGCCGCCACAAAGCTATGAACGACCTGAGAGACAAGGCAAGAAGGGCCTTCTATGCCATCAAAAGGAACATGCATTTTACATACGAATTAGGATCTGTCTAAAAAAATACTTGAATCAGTTATAGAACCCATTGCCCTTTATGCTTGTGAGGTCTGGGGTCTGCCCACCAACCAAGAATTCACAAAATGGGACAAACACCAAATTGAGACTCTGCATGCAGATTTTGCAAAAATATCCTCTGTGTACAACGTAAAACACCAAATAATGCATGCATAGCAGAATTAGGCTGATACCCGCTAATTATCAAAATCCAGAAAAGAGCCGTTAACCTTAGGGAGTGGTGGGGCGCAGGAGAAATGCAAGGCGCCAAATTCAAAATCCAAAAGTTGAATTATTAAACATGCATCAATATACAAGTGTTTCATAGTCATCAAAAGCTCTGCTTCTTGGCAATATCACAGCGTTGTCCGATTTCAAAAAGGCTTTACGGCGAAAGCACTACATTTGATTGTTTGAGGGTAGCACCTTCAATATTTTGCATTACCATGAATTCATTAGCCAGCGCGGTCCATAGAAAATGCATTTCACAGGGAAAACCTGTGCCTTACCTTTTGTAGAACTTCTGCTGAGGGCTTCCTAAGTGTCCAACGAAGACAATCCATGGGTATTTGGTTAGAAAAAGTCATTTATTATATCCATGAATCTCAGTTTGGTTGGCGCCTTGTGTTCAGAAAATCCAACGTGAAGAGAACGCGTTCAACTAAAACCAATTAAAATGCATCCTTAGCTTGTCTTTTATGATAATATTTCACTTGGATGGTCACCTAAACGTTATATAAGTCAAATAAAGTGGACCGCTCAGCCAAACGTGCGCCCAAAAACGTGCAACCGAGCTCCTCTCACCAAAACTCCTGCCTATTCAACACATTAGTTCCGATTGCTTTGAAACTTTATATATAGACTGCTGACATCCAGTGGAAGCCATAGGTACTACATTCAGTGTCCTGATATAAAGGGTTTTCAATAGGCTGTCTCTCAAAGTGGACCATAAGCCACCAGAATGACATTTCCGGATGGAATTTTCTCTGGTTTTTGCCTGCCAAATGAGTTCTGTTATACTCACAGACATTATGTTAACACTTTTGGAAACCTCAGAGTGTTTCCTATCCAATAGTACTAATATGTGCATATCCTATTTTCTGAGCCTGAGTGGCAAGCATTTTACTTTGGGCACGCCAGACGCTCCAAAACCGTCACCCCAGCTGCCGCTCCTAGAGAGGTTAAATTCCACAACCACCTAAAAAGGAAGCAATTCCCAAACCTTCCATATCAAAGCCATTACCTACAGAGAAATAAACCTGGAGAAGAGCCCTCTAAGCAAGCTGGTCCTGGGGCTCTGTTCACAAACACAAACAAACAAACCCCACAGAGCCCCAGGACAGCAACACAATTAGACCCAACCAAATCATGAGAAAACAAAAACATAATTACTTGACACATTGGAAGGAATTTACCAAAAAACATAGCAAACAAGAATGCTATCTGGTCCTAAACAGAGAGTACACAGTGGCAGAATACCTGACCACTGTGACTGACCCAAAAATAAATACATCTTTGACTATGTACAGACTCAGTAAGCATAGCCTTGCTATTGAGAAAGGCAGCCGAAAGGAAGACCTGGCTCTCAAGAGAAGACAGGCTATGTGCACACTGCCCACAAAATGAGGTGGAAACTGAGCTGTATTTCCTAACCTCCTGCCAAATGTATGACCATATTAGAGACACATATTTCCCTCAGAACACAGACCCACAAAGAACTTGAAAACAAAATCAAATTTTGATAAACTCCCATATCTATTGTGTGAAATACCACAGTGTGCAATCACAGCAGCAGGATTTGTGACCTGTTGCCACAAGAAAAGGGCAACCAGTGAAGAACAAACACATATTTATGTTTATTATATTTTCCCTTTCGTACTTCACCTATTTGCACATCATTACAACACATGATATGACATTTGAAATGTCTTTATTCTTTTGAAGTGTAATGTTAACTGTTCATATTATTGTTTATTTCACTTTTGTTTCTTATCTATTTCACTTGCTTTGCCAATGTAAACACATGTTTCCCATGCCAATAAAACCCTTAAATTGAAATAAAAGGAATTGAGAGAGAGAGGGAGAGAGAGAGAGAGAACTGGCTGGTGGATGACATCACTAAAAGACATGACTGCTTTAGCGACAGTCCAGGGGTAACTCCTTTGTTAGGATAATGTAATTCAATGCAGTTTGGTTTCTTTCAGGTATAAAACATGTAAAAAATCTCTTGCGTAATGGAGAGCAGGCTCAATAGAGATGAACCAGAAAGATCAGTTTTAGGCTAGGCTTACTCAAATTCTTAAATGTGTTATTGTTTTCAGTAAAACCCTCTTGGTCAACCCTTAAGGTCCCTGCTACAACTAGGTTCCTGTGGACTGGCCTTAATCTCAACATGAATTTGCTCATATCACCAAAAGTGTATCAGATTGGTCAACAGTACTGAAAATATATTCCGAATACATTTGTTTATTCAACTTTCTTCTTTTTTTTTTTACCTCAACCACATTTTTGGATGCTGACTCAAACTACTCTTGGACCGCCCTCATACTGACATGCAGTGGGAATCAATGAAAGGTATTATTTGATACATTATGAAATATCTGGCAGGTGTGTCATCAGGGTGACTGAGTGACACTTGGGCTGTCACACCACACAATAGTTTGTTTAGTCACTTCGCTCTACTGAACAATAGGAATGTATTTATTCTCCTATCCTGTGTTTGTTTCCTATGAATTTATTCAGTTTGTTCAGCATCCTCAGAGAAACAGGCTTCCCTCTTCGGGACACGCCAAAACTCTTGCATCCCCTGCTAAATGCTGTAGAGGACTATTAATAAAGTTAGCTTTTGTATGGTTTTAAAGATTCGAAGATTGTGATTTTAACCTGTGACTTGCGCCAGCATACATAGAAAATGTTCATGTATAAAACACATAGCACTTTATGACATTACATAAAATAAATTGCAACAGAGGTCTGTTTGGGTGACGTGAGCTCTGGGTCTTCAATTGATTCACCTGCGCCTTATCCCCTTTATATCTCAGACACGTACAGTATTTCAATCAATCAATTATATGGCTAGACTTAAATAAGTCAATTCACTTTTATTGACTTAATTAACAATTACCTGTATATTGTTTTGATCATATCTTTAAATGAAGCATCTGCTTACGGCCTCGAGGCTAAATGGTCCTTTCTTTCCCCATAACACATTTGAATTGATCTTACAACGCTAAACATTTTACATATTTACAATGCTAAAAACTGAACATACAGGTTTTATGTTTAGGGTTGTGATTGGTTAATGTTCAGCTTCTGTTTGTTTTATGTTTAGGGTTGGGATTGTTAAAGTTCAGCCCTTGTTTGTTTTAGGTTTAGGGTTGTGATTGGTTAATGTTCAGCCTCTGTGTGTTTTAGGTTGAGGGTTGTGATTGGTTAATGTTCAGTCTCTGTGTGTTTTAGGTTTAGGGTTGTGATTGGTTAATGTTCAGCCCCTGTTTGTTTTAGGTTCAGGGTTGTGATTGGTTAATGTGTGTTTTTCATCCAGATTCATATTTATTTTCCAAACAATAGCACACAATATTTTACATACAGTTGTTTTTTTTAAAGGACAAAAGAGTCTGATTTGTGTTTTCCTTTTTCGCCATGGAAAATCAGGTATCGTAATATCACTATACTGGTATCGTGACGACCCTAGTTTGAAATGTAAAGGGGGAACCATGACATCACAGGAGGTTGGTGGCGAGGACGGACTCGTGCTATTGGTTGGAGCGGAATTCGTGGAGCGGTATCAAATACATGGTTTCCATATGTTTGATGCCATTCCATTATTATGAGCCGTCCTCACCCTCAGCAGCCTCCACTGCTTGACATAATAGAATCTCATGTCGATAGATGTAGACGTCTCCTCTAAAGGTGCAACAGGGAGGTTGCCTTTCGGTCGTAAAATTCTGTTGTGTGGACACTTTCTCTATTATTAGTAATACTACTGCTGTAAATTGATTGCCTTTTAATTTGGCTCTATACTCCAGCATTTTGGATTTCAGATTAAATGTTTCATATCAGGCAACAGAACAGAATGTCAACTTTTATTTGAGGGTATTTTCATACATATCTGTTTTATCAGATTAGAAACGAAAGCATTTTATGTATCTAGTCCCCCCATTTGAAGGTGTGATAAGTATTTAGACAAATTGTCCCATATTCCATGCAATGACTACATCACGCTGTAGAAGTGGTTTCTTTGCAGCAATTCGACCTTGAAGGCCTGATTCACGTAGTCTCCTCTGAACAGTTGATGTTGAGATGTGTCCATATTATGGCAAGAACAGCTCAAATAAGCAAAGAGAAACGAGAGTGCATTATTACTTTAAGACATGGATGTTAGTCAAAACAGTAAACTTCAAGAACTTGAAGTTCTATGATGAAACTGGCTCTCATGAGGACTGCCACAGGAAAGAAAGACCCAGAGTTACCTCTGCTGCAGAGGATAAATTCATTAGAATTACCAGCCTCAGGAAATTGCTGTCCAAATAAATGCTTCACAGAGTTCAAGTAACAGACACATCTCATCAACAACTGTTCAGAGGAGACTGCATGAATCAGGCCTTCATGGTCGAATTGCTCCAAAGAAACAAACCACTACTAAAGGATACCCATAAGAAGAAGAGAAGAAACATGAGCAATGGACATTAGACTGGTGAAAATCTGTCATTTGGTCTGATTTTGAGATTTTTGGCTATCTCTTTGTGAAATGCAGAGTAGGTAAACGGATGATTTCTGCATGTGTTGTTCCTACCATGAAGAATGGAGGAGGAGGCATGATGGTGTGGGGCTGCTTTGCTGGTGACGCTGTTTGTGATTTATTTATAAGTCAAGGCACACTTAACCAGCATGGCTACCACAGCGATCTGCAGCGATACGCCATCCCATCTGGTTTGCGCTTAGTGGGACTATAATGTATTTTTCAACAGGACAATGACCCATCACACCTCCAAGCTGTGTAAGGGCTATGTGACCAATATGGAGAGTGATGGAGTGCTGCATCAGATGACCTGGCCTCCACAAATACCCAACCTGAGATGGTTTGGGATGAGTTTGACCGCGGAGTGAAGGAAAAGCAGCCAACAAGTGCTCAGCATATGTGGGAACTCCTTCAAGACTGTTCCTTCAAGAGTATTCCTTATGAAGCTGGTTGAAAGAATGTCAAGAATGTGCAAAGCTGTCATCACAGCAATTTGTTTAACAATTATTTCTTTTACATGATTCTACAATGTAGAAAATAGTAAAAATAAAGAAAAACCCTTGAATGAGTAGGTGTGTGCAACATTTTGACTGGTACTGTAGGTTTGTTTCACCATGAAAACATTTTGCACACTGCTTGCATACTTCACACCGTACCTGCTGAACCTCTTTTGTGACAGTGACACTCCCAAGATGCTTTACCATCATTGCTTGCCACACCCAAAATATACTTGATTTTCCGTCATACTGACACTGTCACTTCTCTTTGACAACACAGTGGGAATAGACAGGTAAGCATATCTCACAATAACAAATCATAATAATATAGCATTATATTAAAGTAACTATAATATTTGTAATTAAAACGTTTTATCGTATTTTATGACATTTAGGATTTCATAGGCTTTAACATGGGAATGTGTGTGCTTTTCTGTGATTATCTTCCAAAAGTTTTGTTTTAGAATTCGCAAGAATCTGATTTATATAAAATGACATTCTTAGGTTCTATTACTGCACAATGTTGGGATTCCTGACCTGAAATAGACTTATTTATTTGGACAGTGAAGCTAAAACTTTTAATTTGGCACTATATTGCAGCATTTTGAATCTGCAAAGCAAATGTTTCATATCAAAAGAGATGTTGTATTGTCACATACCAGATAGGTGCATATAGGTGCAGTAAAATGTGTTGTGTGAAAATTAGGGTTAAGGACCTTGCTCTAGGGCACATAAACAGATTTTTCACCATGTCGGCTCGGATATTCAAACCAGCAACCTTTCAGTTACTGACCCAACTCTCTAACCGCTAGACTACCTGCCGCCTGTATGAGGTATGAGGCGACAGAACAGAATGTCACCTTTTATTTGAGCGTATTTTCATAAAATTTAGAAATTAACGCACTTTATGTATTTAGTCCCCCCATTTGAAAGTGTCATACATATTTGGACAAATTAACTTATAGTGTATTAAAAACCCATAAAAGTCTAAGGCTTTCAGAATTTGAACTGTTTTAAGATGGTCGTACCATGGATAATTTATTTGATTAAACATTGAATTTGGTCTTACTGCTTTTAGCCCATACAAAAGCATTGAATAACATACAGTATTCATACAAATTCAATGGAAAAGCAGATAGTAAAAAATAAATTAAAAGGACATTTGTTCTGAAGTGTCTGTCCTATATCTGAGAGATCAAAGAAAGATCAGGAAATATATATATATATATATATTATTTTCTTTTACCCATATTTAATAAATGTTTTTGGCACGAAACTACTTCCATATATACTTCCATTCATCTTTTTAACTCGTACCAGGCTATGTTCAGACACCAATTGTGAGGCTTGTGGGTGTCTTAGAACAAAACAACTGACATGTTCGTGAGAGTCTCACCTTTCGATGGTGGGGTCATATAAGTGTGTAGCCGAAACTGGTCGGACACTACAGACAGAAGTTGGCAGATAAGAGATTTCAAGCAAGTCCTGTGACTCTTGTGGGGGTCGTAGAGAAAATTGGAGAACAAAAACATCAAAATACGTATATAATTTGAAATCCCACATTAATAATTACATGTTTCAAAATATACTTTTATATGTTTTGAACAGATATTTTGATCAATATCATCCACAGCCACTTGTTATGAATATTTGTTTGTTATTCATTCAAAGCGTTGTGTTTCTGTGGTACTCAGAGGCTGAAAGATTGGTGATTGAGCTAATCTTAAATATGGGGTCTCCATATCTATATATTTTCAGGGTACATACATCTACCTCTGTGCCAAATTTGGTGCTTTTATCATAAAGTTTACTATTGAGTCCATATTTTTAGTTTAGCCTCGCGCCACTAGTATACAAAAGATAGATTATTTTAAATTCCTACATATTATTGGGAATTGGGAATGGGTACTTTGTCAGTTGTACAACTGAATGCCTTCAACTGAAATGTGTCTTCCACATTTAACCCAACCCCTCTGAATGAGAGAGGTGCAGGGGGCTGCAATAATTGAACATCCACGGCGCCCGGGGAACAGTGGGTTAACTGCCTTGCTCAGGTGTAGAATTACAGATTTTTACCTTGCCAGCTCGGGGATTTGATCCAGAACTTTTCGGTTACTCGCCCAACGCTCTAATTAAAACAGAAATCATGGTAAAATTGTGTTTTTCTGTCAGTAACTAGTTGCTTGACAAAATCCTAACATTTCAGAAGGATCAAATGAAGGGTTTAGAAATGATGTTTTGAAATTATTCAATGTTTTACCCACTTGGGGTCAATATTTACCCCCGTTGCTGCTGTTAGGGTTAATACACCCGAAGTACTTATGACACCTTCAAATGGGGGGACAAGATGCAAAAAGTGCTTTCATTTCTAAATGGTAAAACAGATACGTATGAAAATACACTCAAATAAAAGGTGACACTGTACTGTCACCTCATATAAAACATTTGATCTCTAATCTAAAAATGCTGGAGTATAGAGCCAAATTAAAAGTTTTATCTTGACTGTCCAAATAAATACGGAGGGGAATGTATACGTTTGAACTGGAATTCATCTTTAAATCTTTCATTGACATCAAGACATAATTTCTTGCAAAGGTTATTTTCCTTAATTATAATAAAATTGGCCCAAATATTTATAATTTTTTATTATTTCCAAATCGATTTGACAACCAACAGTATTGTACCTTCTTATGAGGATGTTCTGCATTATCTTTAGGTTTCCATATATGGGAAGGTGAGCCATACCCAATCTGATGATGGGAGGCCTCACTACTTCAATATGGGCCCTACTACTCTCAGCTATCGGATTTGGTAAGTTAATTTGACAAAGAAATCCCAAAATCTTGGAATCCCAATGTAAAGCATCCATAGTTAAACCCAACAAGTTGTTTGATATTCAATAACCCAGAAATCAATTGACACCTCAGTTTATTACATCTAACAAAAGCTGATCATAGATTAAATAAGAAACCCAAGATATAACTTTTATAGATTCTTTGTTCTGTCAATAAAGATATTCAACTGATAATTCAATATTGAATGTTTCTATCTATTTCAGGCTGCATATCTACACTGATCTCTGTAGAGGTAGGTTGTCTCCCAATGCCAGATCATTTCACGCTCTTATACTGGCAGATGAATATAGTGTAAATAAATCGCTCCATTCTCAGTGTATTGACATGCGATGTTGTAGTCTGTATTAAATAATAATGTATTATTATTATAAAAATATAATTTGTCTTAATTATTGCTTGTATTATTTATATCCCAACAATATTATGGGCTATATGGTTGTGTTTTTCAGAGTTATGTAACACACATGAACGGTAGGTCATCTATTAAATATTATTTAAATAAAAGTCTTTATTAAGTGGCTACTTCGATGTGAATAAACTGGTATTTTGTAATTAGATAACAACCAATAAATTGGTTAAAAGCTACAATTGAATAACATTACATTTTAGTCATTTAGCAGACACTCTTATCCAGAGCAACTTACAGGAGCAATTAAGGTTAAGTGCCTTGCTCAAGGGCACATAGACAGTTTTTTCACCTAGTCGGCTCGGAGATTAAAACCATCAACCTTTTTGTTTACTGGCCCAATGCTCTTAACTGCTAGGATACCTTCCGCCCAACAACAAAGCGTTCATTAATCCAAATGACAATGACTCATGACTCAGTGATATTCCACAACTGCCATTTGTCATAGATTACTTATGTCGCTTTTCCTCTACTACTTGTCAAAATCTTAGAGCCACAACAGTGGAGCCCGGAAAACAGGTTAGTGTTCACAAGCATTTGGCTACACTCGCATCTGCTAACCATGTGTATGTGACCAATCAAATTTTATTTGATTTGAGAGTTATTGCCGCAGTTTTTTTGTTGTGGTATGCCATAACGGCTTTGATCTCTATATGGACAAAATGAAGCCTGTTATTTCAATTTCACCTTTTTTTTCTGGAACAGAACGATGAACAATGCCTCACAAGGGGCCTGCAATTCAACAACACTGAATCAGGCCAGTTCCAGGGTAAGTCTGTCCAGGTAGAGATGAGGTAGACATTAACAAAAGAATTAAGGATGAGAATTATTGGAATCTAGCTTTTACAGCATCGCCACAGTATCAAATTCTTAAAACATCAGCAACATGGTCCTATGTGTTGTTCGTTAGTGCCCTCTGGTGGCAGACCAATTAAAAGCACCTACAGCTGTCATTTGTAAATATTCATGAACAACAAAATGGTTACATTTGTTCTCTGTACAAATATATTAACGTATCTGTTTTTCTATTTAGATTTCTAAAGCCGTAGACACCCTGACTAACCAACTGTCTTGTGAGGGAGGGAACAACCAAAGCATTCCTGAAGAGAAGTTCAGCGCGCTGCAACAAGACCTCAGACAGATTATGGAATTGGCCTTAAAAGTCTTCCTTCATTTGGTACTTCATCTTTGCATACTAAGACCTCACTCGCACATTTTATTATACTAAGAACAATATTAGTATTAACTAAGAATACCTGTGGCAACTGCTCGGCCTCCGATCACATGTCACTACAGAGGGTAGTGTGTACGGCCCAGGACATCACTGGGGACAAGCTTTCTGCCATCCAGGACCTATATAATAGGCGGTGTCAGAGGAAGGCCCCAAATATTGTTAAAGACTCCAGCCACCCTAGCCATAGACTGTTCTCTCTGCTACCGCACGGCAAGCAGTACCGGAGTATCAAGTCTAGGTCCAAAAGGCTTCTTAACAGCATCTACCCCCAAGCCATAAGACTCCTGAAAAGCTAATCAAATGGCTACCCAGACTACTTGCATTGTCCCCATCCCCCCCACACCCCCTCTTTTACACTGCTGCTACTTTCTGTTTATAATCTATGTATAGTCACTTTAACTGTACCTACATGTACATATTACCTCAATTACCTCAACTAACCGGTGCCCCGCACATTGACTCTGTACCGGTCCCCCCTGTATACAGCCTCCACATTGACTCTGTACCGTAACACCCTGTATATAGCCTCCACATTGACTCTGTACCGTAACACCCTGTACATAGCCTCCACATTGACCCTGTACCGTAACACCCTGTATATAGCCTCCACATTGACTCTGTACCGGTACCCCCTTGTATATAGCCTCCACATTGACTCTGTACCGGTCCCCCCTATATATATTGCCTCCACATTGACTCTGTACCGTAACACCCTGTATATAGCCTCCACATTGACTCTGCACCGTAACACCCTGTACATAGCCTCCACATTGACTCTGTACCGTAACACCCTGTATATAGCCTCCACATTGACTCTGTACCGTAACACCCTGTATATAGCCTCCACATTGACTCTGTACCGTAACACCCTGTATATAGCCTCCACATTGACTCTGTGCCGGTATAACCTTATATAGCCTCCACATTGACTCTGTACCGGTACCCCCTGTATATAGCCTCCACATTGACTCTGTACTGTAACACCCTGTATATAGCCTCCACATTGACTCTGTACTGTAACACCCTGTATATAGCCTCCACATTGACTCTGTACCATAACACCCTGTATATAGCCTCCACATTGACTCTGTACCGTAACACCCTGTATATAGCCTCCACATTGACTCTGTACCATAACACCCTGTATATAGCCTCCACATTGACTCGGTACCGTAACACCCTGTACATAGCCTCCACATTGACTCTAAACCGTAACACCCTGTATATAGCCTCCACATTGACTCTGTACCGTAACACCCTGTATATAGCCTCCACATTGACTCTGTACCGTAACACCCTGTACATAGCCTCCACATTGACTCTGTACCGTAACACCCTGTATATAGCCTCCACATTGACTCTGTGCCGGTATAACCTTATATAGCCTCCACATTGACTCTGTACCGGTACCCCCTGTATATAGCCTCCACATTGACTCTGTACTGTAACACCCTGTATATAGCCTCCACATTGACTCTGTACTGTAACACCCTGTATATAGCCTCCACATTGACTCTGTACTGTAACACCCTGTATATAGCCTCCACATTGACTCTGTACTGTAACACCCTGTATATAGCCTCCACATTGACTCTGTACCGTAACACCCTGTATATAGCCTCCACATTGACTCTGTACCATAACACCCTGTATATAGCCTCCACATTGACTCGGTACCGTAACACCCTGTACATAGCCTCCACATTGACTCTAAACCGTAACACCCTGTATATAGCCTCCACATTGACTCTGTACCGTAACACCCTGTATATAGCCTCCACATTGACTCTGTACCGTAACACCCTGTACATAGCCTCCACATTGACTCTGTACCGTAACACCCTGTATATAGCCTCCACATTGACTCTGTACCGTAACACCCTGTATATAGCCTCCACATTGACTCTGTACCGTAACACCCTGTATATAGCCTCCACATTGACTCTGTCCGGTCCACCCTGTATAAAGCCTCGCTACTGTTATTTTACTGCTGCTACTTAATGTTTTTGATTTAGATTTTTTACTTAACACTTTTTTCTTAAAACTGCATTGTTGGTTAAGGGCTTGTAAATATGAATTTCACTGTAATGTCTACACCTGTTGCATTCATCGCATGTGACTAATACAATTTGATTTGATTTAATTTCACGCTCACACCTGGTCATGAATTAAAATCAACATGGATAAACAATGTAAACTGCCCAATTTATTTCAGGGCACCAACGAATCAAAGTCTGAGGTCCTGGATGTCTTTGGAGTTTTGGACAGTCTCAACAGTGATAACGTTCAAAATGTGCAGTTCATCCGCCTGTGGTTCAACGTCCAGCTGGTACCTCTTTTACCCCACATTACCGGAGACTTCGTGACCCTGTTGAGCACAAGAGACTTCAGCTGCAGCTCCTATCAGGAACTGTGCGTTGACAATCATTCTGATTCCCATATTATCAAGGAAATTGTCCTCTTCAATGTTTTTTCATCTAAAATATTTTCTATTTAAGGGTCATGGGATTGAGTGGTGAACTGTTATTCATTAATGAAGAGCAGAAACAATTGATCTACACTCACTTTATCCGTCTTTTCCTGTTGAGAAAGGGATCATCAGGTATTTAATTTTATAAGAAAAATATGAATTTGCAAATCGCTCCAACATGTAAGATTTAATTGTGTTGTACATTTTTTTATAAATCATTAATAATGAAGTAAAGTGATGTCTGTTTTAATTGTTGTGGCAGATCCTGGATGCTTGGGAAATGTAAATGAAAGTGCAGACTGGTTGTTGAAAAATCTTGGAAACTTTGCGAGCATTGCTGATTTAAAGGATCTGTACGAACTAAACCAGCATTTCTCTGCGGTGAGTATTTCAAAATCTCATTTTAAGCAGTGACGATGACAATCGTGACAAAAGAGAAATCCATGATTAACACCAGTTTTTTTTTTTTAGCTGGAGGCTTTGAACGTCCTCTCACCAAACCAAAAGGCTGAATTGATACTGGACCCAAGCACTGGCGCTCTGGAGAATGAGACTCTTGTGAAGAACGTTTTCATCAGCTTGCTGGAATCTCCAAGGGAAGAGCAGCTCAATGAGTTCTTTGTGACTTTTGTTGAACTCACCAAGCAGGTGAGTACATCACTCTCTGGCTGGAATGGACCTTGTACAGTGAGACCTGGCTCTCGAAAAATTCATCTGACAAAACAATAAGGATAAACGGATGTCCTCCTAAACCATGAACCATTTATTTTCCAGGAAAACATCACTATCATCACAAACACAGCCGTAAGAGACACAATGCTAAACCTGACCTTGACGGCTCTTGCTCCCAAATTCGACGTTTTTGAGCCAAAAGACTTCCAGCTGTGGTTCCAAGTCAATCTGGTTGCTCTGCTGGCCAGCTTCCATCCTGGCAGATTGGTTGTTATCCCCCTAAACATCACCTGTGAATCCTACAATGCCATGTAAGAGACTACTTTACACCAAACAAACGTACAAGGCACTGCCTCCTCGTAAAGTACAGATTGACCAAAGACGAAAGACTGCACTAATGTCTCTCTTTCCTTTTTCTCACAGATTTACGGGTCTCCACCAAAGTTTGGAATCTCTTCCGCCTCACCTCTCACAGGGTGTAAAGTCAAGCTTGGATGCACTGATGAAGACATTCCAACGTATGTGATTTTCCGCTATTTTTCAACAACAGACACTGTATCATCTGAGCCCAGCATTTGTAGAAGATTTAAAAATCTCCAAACAGGCATTCTGTTATTTTGTTTTCTCATATGCTCCAAAATCTTCCCGTTGACTGAGTGACCTTATTTAAATTATCTCCCTCAAAGGTTGCTCAAGGCCTCCAACTGTAATTGTGGTAAGTACTCTCGATATGGGATAATATTTCAAATAGACCTTTTGTTTATGATACGGGAAAGGCCATGCATCTGGTATCTGCATTGTGGCATTGTTCAGAAAGCCAAAGCATCTCTTTTGTTTTCTCATTTAATTTCACACTGCTAACAATATTATTCCCCCCTCCATATAGTGCAAAGAAACATTGGTCAATGGTAAGTTGATGCTAGCTGTGCAATTGACATTTTCTTGAATAAGATTGGCCATATATGATTTGTGTCTGAAGAACTATTGTTTTTATGTTCTCTTTTGCAGAGAAACAACTTTGTGCTGGATTTAACAGGTGGGTTCAGTGTGGTCTTGCACAGTGCAGGTTGTAAGACATTGAGACACACAAGGTATCATTTGTAAACTAATAATGTACTTTTCATTACCGTTTCCTACAGCACACAACTGAAGCAACAAATGTCCATTGGCAATTCCTATGAATCCCTTTGCAATTTCAACATCTCTGAATATGCCTGTTCCTCAGTAAGCTTTTCAAATTCATCACTGAATGTTGTCAGTAGCAACAGAAACATTTCTCTCGTCCTCATCTTCTTTATTGATGTTACTCATGTTGATGTCACACCTGTCTAATTTGGTTCACGTCCCTGCATTATTTTCTTTAAGACAACCCTTCTGTCAGCGGACAACTTGGTGACGATCCTGAAATGCCAATTGTCCAGCAAAAAGACTTACTCAACAGAAATGTGGAAGCTCTTCTTCCAAAACAATGCTGCGGTTCTGGACCAGGCTCTTCTGGATTACTCCAGCATGGTATGTTGATTCCCAGAATTAGAACAAAATGTTGGCAATATGTGTGGATTTTGTCAATAGTCATCTGTTTATACCTTTCCAGAACCCCAACATCAGCAGTCCAGCTATGCCACATGTCCTTGATGCCATTGGAGATGTCAAAATCAACAACTTCATTAATGCACAGCTAAACAACGCAAGTTTCGTCAACAAGTGGTTCCAGAAGATGCTCCGTCCATTCTTGGCATCTGCATCCGGGAATTTCCTGTCCTGTCTCAGCTCCAAGAACTTCAGTTGTCAGACCTACCAAATTGTGTATGTAAAGCCATGATACCCATGCCAACATCAACACAACTGGCAATATTCCTACAATTTAATAAGAAGTCAAGATAACATATGTTCTGTTCTCTTTCAGCATTGATGCTCTAAGCAGCCAATCAGCCTCCATGGACAGAGAGCAACAACAAGTGATCTTCACTCATTACATCTATCCATTCCTTTCAAGAAATGACTCATCAGGTAATAAATGGTTTTGGAAAGCACAACAAACCTCCACACTTCTCTGGGCCAATCCATTGAACTCATCTGCTTAGGGAACATAAAGTCCATTTGTTTAACTCTGCTTTTGTTTCAGATCCTGGCTGTGTCTCAAACACCAGTGGAAGCATGGACTGGCTCCAGAGGAACTTTGGCATCTTTTCTGTTTTTGCAGAACTGCAGGAGTTACAAGTCCTCAATCCTAACTTCTCCAGCGTAAGTGGCCTAGGTGTTTGTCTGGATGGTTATCCCCTCAATAACATTCCCGTGCCACTCTCACTGACATGCGCCACTTTTCTGTTTTCTTTTTCTATTTGTAGAAGGAATCACTGTCGCTGCTTACCCCAACCCAAGTGGCACAGTTGACATTGACCTCTGGGGCATTGAATGACACAGCTGACATTAAACTTGTGTTTAAGCGGCTGGAGGAAGGAGACGCTTTCAAAAATGTTGACGAGTTTCTGACGCAACTGACCGCAAAGGAAGAGGTAATGCACGATTAAAATAAACAAACTGCATGACTTCATCTTGACAAATAGCAATACCCATGTCTTCCTGTGTCTCCCTTTGTGGATAGTGAACGACAACAAATGAGCAACGAGCAACCTATCAATCTTGTACTTTAATTTATTACCGGCAAAGCTTGATGGAATGCCGTGATGAGTTGTGCAGTGTTGAGGAACTCTGGTCATGTGTTTCAACAGATTCCTGACATCCATCCAGCCGTGAGAGATGTGATGATGAATGAGACGTTCAACATCATCAGCCTTCAATTCCAACAGTTCAAACGCTGGACTGGATTGCATGGTTCGAAGTAAAGCTGATTCCCATCCTCCCCAGTTTTAATGAAGTCATGCTCACCATTGCTACCTCAAATGTCAACTGCACCGACTACCAAGTCATGTGAGTAGGGGCCAACGTCTTGCTAAAATTAGCCATGGATTCGATGACTAAAATCTATTGCAAATGTGGGGTGGAAGCATCATGAGTGTATCTTTTCCCATTTACAGTGTAAAAGGAATGGACACAGCTTTCCCTGAAATGACTCAGGATAGAAGAGAAGGAATCGCAGGAGTCCTGCTGAAATACCTGAGGAAGTCTGTACACCTCATCAATGGACCAGGTAGGGCTCACCAAGCAGGTTGTTGTGCTCATTGGCTTTCTGTTTGGTTGTTCATCGCCTCTGCTGAATGAAGTGTGCTTTGTTTGAAAGGAGTGAACAGTTGGCATGTTGCTTTCTTGTCTATTGAATATAACATCAATGTACTCCACTTTTCAATAATCCAAACGGCCATACATGTCTTTTAGCTTGCAGGCAGGACATCCACGACGACAATGACTGGCTTGCAATCAACTTGGGTTCATACTCCGAGTACACAACCTATTCGGATCTCAAAGACTTCAACATCTCAGGGTAAAACAATTGTTTGCCAGTGTTCTTTGCATGATCAGAATTGACTCGTTTGACACTGCTCATGTGTGGAATTATGGCTATTTAGAGGGCTAATGCATTGTATTCTGTTGTCTTCTTCTCCCCAGGTGGCAGTTCTAGACTCCCTCTCACCAAACCAGAAAGCTGAATTGATACTGGACCCAAGCACTGGCGCTCTGGAGAATGAGACTCTTGTGAAGAACGTTTTCATCAGCTTGCTGGAATCTCCAAGGGAAGAGCAGCTCAATGAGTTCTTTGTGACTTTTGTTGAACTCACCAAGCAGGTGAGTACATCACTCTCTGGCTGGAATGGACCTTGTACAGTGAGACCTGGCTCTCGACAAATTCATCTGACAAATCAATCAGGATGAACGGATGTCCTCCTAAACCATGAACCATTTATTTTCCAGGAAAACATCACTATCATCACAAACACAGCCGTAAGAGACACAATGCTAAACCTGACCTTGACGGCTCTTGCTCCCAAATTGACGTTTTGAGCCAAAAGACTTCCAGCTGTGGTTCCAAGTCAATCTGGTTGTTCTGCTGGCCAGCTTCCATCCTGACAGATTGGTTGTTATCCCCTAAACATCACCTGTGAATCCTACAATGCCATGTAAGAGACTACTTTACACCAAACAAACGTACAAGGCACTGCCTCCTCGTATAGTACAGATTGACCAAAGACGAAAGACTGCACTAATGTCTCTCTTTCCTTTTTCTCTCAGATTTACGGGTCTCGACCAAAGTTTGGAATCTCTTCCGCCTCACCTCTCACAGGGTGTAAAGTCAAGCTTGGATGCACTGATGAAGACATTCCAACGTATGTGATTTTCTGTTATTTTTCAACAACAGACACTGTATCATCTGAGCCCAGCATTTGTAGAAGATTTAAAAATCTCCAAACAGGCATTCTGTTATTTTGTTTTCTCATATGCTCCAAAATCTTCCCGTTGACTGAGTGACCTTATTTAAATTATCTCCCTCAAAGGTTGCCCAAGGCCTCCAACTGTAATTGTGGTAAGTAATATCTGAATGGGATCTTATTTCAAATAGACCTTTTGTTTATGATACGGGAAAGGCCATGCATCTGGTATCTGCAATGTGGCATTGTTCAGAAAGCCAAAAGATATATGTTGTTTTCTCATTTAATTTCACACTGCTAACAATATTATTCCCCCCCATATAGTGCAAAGAAACATTGGTCAATGGTAAGTTGATGCTAGCTGTGCAATTGACATTTTCTTGAATCAGATTTGCCATATATGACTTGTGTCTGAAGAACTATTGTTTTTATGTTCTCTTTGCAGAGAAACAACTTTGTGCTGGATTTAACAGGTGGGTTCAGTGTGGTCTTGCACAGTGCAGGTTGTAAGACATTGAGACACACAAGGTATCATTTGTAAACTAATAATGTATTTTCATTACCGTTTCCTACAGCACACAACTGAAGCAACAAATGTCCATTGGCAATTCCTATGAATCCCTTTGCAATTTCAACATCTCTGAATATGCCTGTTCCTCAGTAAGCTTTTCAAATTCATCACTGAATGTTGTCAGTAGCAACAGAAACATTTCTCTCGTCCTCATCTTCTTTATTGATGTTACTCATGTTGATGTCACACCTGTCTAATTTGGTTCACGTCCCTGCATTATTTTCTTTAAGACAACCCTTCTGTCAGCGGACAACTTGGTGACGATCCTGAAATGCCAATTGTCCAGCAAAAAGACTTACTCAACAGAAATGTGGAAGCTCTTCTTCCAAAACAATGCTGCGGTTCTGGACCAGGCTCTTCTGGATTACTCCAGCATGGTATGTTGATTCCCAGAATTAGAACAAAATGTTGGCAATATGTGTGGATTTTGTCAATAGTCATCTGTTTATACCTTTCCAGAACCCCAACATCAGCAGTCCAGCTATGCCACATGTCCTTGATGCCATTGGAGATGTCAAAATCAACAACTTCATTAATGCACAGCTAAACAACGCAAGTTTCGTCAACAAGTGGTTCCAGAAGATGCTCCGTCCATTCTTGGCATCTGCATCCGGGAATTTCCTGTCCTGTCTCAGCTCCAAGAACTTCAGTTGTCAGACCTACCAAATTGTGTATGTAAAGCCATGATACCCATGCCAACATCAACACAACTGGCAATATTCCTACAATTTAATAAGAAGTCAAGATAACATATGTTCTGTTCTCTTTCAGCATTGATGCTCTAAGCAGCCAATCAGCCTCCATGGACAGAGAGCAACAACAAGTGATCTTCACTCATTACATCTATCCATTCCTTTCAAGAAATGACTCATCAGGTAATAAATGGTTTTGGAAAGCACAACAAACCTCCACACTTCTCTGGGCCAATCCATTGAACTCATCTGCTTAGGGAACATAAAGTCCATTTGTTTAACTCTGCTTTTGTTTCAGATCCTGGCTGTGTCTCAAACACCAGTGGAAGCATGGACTGGCTCCAGAGGAACTTTGGCATCTTTTCTGTTTTTGCAGAACTGCAGGAGTTACAAGTCCTCAATCCTAACTTCTCCAGCGTAAGTGGCCTAGGTGTTTGTCTGGATGGTTATCCCTCAATAACATTCCCGTGCCACTCTCACTGACATGCGCCACTTTTCTGTTTTCTTTTTCTATTTGTAGAAGGAATCACTGTCGCTGCTTACCCCAACCCAAGTGGCACAGTTGACATTGACCTCTGGGGCATTGAATGACACAGCTGACATTAAACTTGTGTTTAAGCGGCTGGAGGAAGGAGACGCTTTCAAAAATGTTGACGAAGTTTCTGACGCAACTGACCGCAAAGGAAGAGGTAATGCACGATTAAAATAAACAAACTGCATGACTTCATCTTGACAAATAGCAATACCCATGTCTTCCTGTGTCTCCCTTTGTGGATAGTGAACGACAACAAATGAGCAACGAGCAACCTATCAATCTTGTACTTTAATTTATTACCGGCAAAGCTTGATGGAATGCCGTGATGAGTTGTGCAGTGTTGAGGAACTCTGGTCATGTGTTTCAACAGATTCCTGACATCCATCCAGCCGTGAGAGATGTGATGATGAATGAGACGTTCAACATCATCAGCCTTCAATTCCAACAGTTCAAACGCTGGACTGGATTGCATGGTTCAGTAAAGCTGATTCCCATCCTCCCCAGTTTTAATGAAGTCATGCTCACCATTGCTACCTCAAATGTCAACTGCACCGACTACCAAGTCATGTGAGTAGGGGCCAACGTCTTGCTAAAATTAGCCATGGATTCGATGACTAAAATCTATTGCAAATGTGGGGTGGAAGCATCATGAGTGTATCTTTTCCCATTTACAGTGTAAAAGGAATGGACACAGCTTTCCTGAAATGACTCAGGATAGAAGAGAAGGAATCGCAGGAGTCCTGCTGAAATACCTGAGGAAGTCTGTACACCTCATCAATGGACCAGGTAGGGCTCACCAAGCAGGTTGTTGTGCTCATTGGCTTTCTGTTTGGTTGTTCATCGCCTCTGCTGAATGAAGTGTGCTTTGTTTGAAAGGAGTGAACAGTTGGCATGTTGCTTTCTTGTCTATTGAATATAACATCAATGTACTCCACTTTTCAATAATCCAAACGGCCATACATGTCTTTTAGCTTGCAGGCAGGACATCCACGACGACAATGACTGGCTTGCAATCAACTTGGGTTCATACTCGAGTACACAACCTATTCGGATCTCAAAGACTTCAACATCTCAGGGGTAAAACAATTGTTTGCCAGTGTTCTTTGCATGATCAGAATTGACTCGTTTGACACTGCTCATGTGTGGAATTATGGCTATTTAGAGGGCTAATGCATTGTATTCTGTTGTCTTCTTCTCCCCAGGTGGCAGTTCTAGACTCCTCTCACCAAACCAGAAAGCTGAATTGATACTGGACCCAAGCACTGGCGCTCTGGAGAATGAGACTCTTGTGAAGAACGTTTTCATCAGCTTGCTGGAATCTCCAAGGGAAGAGCAGCTCAATGAGTTCTTTGTGACTTTTGTTGAACTCACCAAGCAGGTGAGTACATCACTCTCTGGCTGGAATGGACCTTGTACAGTGAGACCTGGCTCTCGACAAATTCATCTGACAAATCAATCAGGATGAACGGATGTCCTCCTAAACCATGAACCATTTATTTTCCAGGAAAACATCACTATCATCACAAACACAGCCGTAAGAGACACAATGCTAAACCTGACCTTGACGGCTCTTGCTCCCAAATTCGACGTTTTGAGCCAAAAGACTTCCAGCTGTGGTTCCAAGTCAATCTGGTTGTTCTGCTGGCCAGCTTCCATCCTGACAGATTGGTTGTTATCCCCTAAACATCACCTGTGAATCCTACAATGCCATGTAAGAGACTACTTTACACCAAACAAACGTACAAGGCACTGCCTCCTCGTGATAGTACAGATTGACCAAAGACGAAAGACTGCACTAATGTCTCTCTTTCCTTTTTCTCTCAGATTTACGGGTCTCGACCAAAGTTTGGAATCTCTTCCGCCTCACCTCTCACAGGGTGTAAAGTCAAGCTTGGATGCACTGATGAAGACATTCCAACGTATGTGATTTTCTGTTATTTTTCAACAACAGACACTGTATCATCTGAGCCCAGCATTTGTAGAAGATTTAAAAATTTCCAAACAGGCATTCTGTTATTTTGTTTTCTCATATGCTCCAAAATCTTCCCGTTGACTGAGTGACCTTATTTAAATTATCTCCCTCAAAGGTTGCCCAAGGCCTCCAACTGTAATTGTGGTAAGTAATCTCTGAATGGGATCTTATTTCAAATAGACCTTTTGTTTATGATACGGGAAAGGCCATGCATCTGGTATCTGCAATGTGGCATTGTTCAGAAAGCCAAAAGATATATGTTGTTTTCTCATTTAATTTCACACTGCTAACAATATTATTTCCCCATATAGTGCAAAGAAACATTGGTCAATGGTAAGTTGATGCTAGCTGTGCAATTGACATTTTCTTGAATCAGATTTGCCATATATGACTTGTGTCTGAAGAACTATTGTTTTTATGTTCTCTTTGCAGAGAAACAACTTTGTGCTGGATTTAACAGGTGGGTTCAGTGTGGTCTTGCACAGTGCAGGTTGTAAGACATTGAGACACACAAGGTATCATTTGTAAACTAATAATGTATTTTTCATTACCGTTTCCTACAGCACACAACTGAAGCAACAAATGTCCATTGGCAATTCTTATGAATCCCTTTGCAATTTCAACATCTCTGAATATGCCTGTTCCTCAGTAAGCTTTTCAAATTCATCACTGAATGTTGTCAGTAGCAACAGAAACATTTCTCTCATCCTCATCTTCTTTATTGATGTTACTCATGTTGATGTCACACCTGTCTAATTTGGTTCACGTCCCTGCATTATTTTCTTTAAGACAACCCTTCTGTCAGCGGACAACTTGGTGACGATCCTGAAATGCCAATTGTCCAGCAAAAAGACTTACTCAACAGAAATGTGGAAGCTCTTCTTCCAAAACAATGCTGCGGTTCTGGACCAGGCTCTTCTGGATTACTCCAGCATGGTATGTTGATTCCCAGAATTAGAACAAAATGTTAGCAATATGTGTGGATTTTGTCAATATTCATCTGTTTATACCTTTCCAGAACCCCAACATCAGCAGTCCAGCTATGCCACATGTCCTTGATGCCATTGGAGATGTCAAAATCAACAACTTCATTAATGCACAGCTAAACAACGCAAGTTTCGTCAACAAGTGGTTCCAGAAGATGCTCCGTCCATTCTTGGCATCTGCATCCGGGAATTTCCTGTCCTGTCTCAGCTCCAAGAACTTCAGTTGTCAGACCTACCAAATTGTGTATGTAAAGCCATGATACCCATGCCAACATCAACACAACTGGCAATATTCCTACAATTTAATAAGAAGTCAAGATAACATATGTTCTGTTCTCTTTCAGCATTGATGCTCTAAGCAGCCAATCAGCCTCCATGGACAGAGAGCAACAACAAGTGATCTTCACTCATTACATCTATCCATTCCTTTCAAGAAATGACTCATCAGGTAATAAATGGTTTTGGAAAGCACAACAAACCTCCACACTTCTCTGGGCCAATCCATTGAACTCATCTGCTTAGGGAACATAAAGTCCATTTGTTTAACTCTGCTTTTGTTTCAGATCCTGGCTGTGTCTCAAACACCAGTGGAAGCATGGACTGGCTCCAGAGGAACTTTGGCATCTTTTTCTGTTTTTGCAGAACTGCAGGAGTTACAAGTCCTCAATCCTAACTTCTCCAGCGTAAGTGGCCTAGGTGTTTGTCTGGATGGTTATCCCCTCAATAACATTCCCGTGCCACTCTCACTGACATGCGCCACTTTTCTGTTTTCTTTTCTATTTGTAGAAGGAATCACTGTCGCTGCTTACCCCAACCCAAGTGGCACAGTTGACATTGACCTCTGGGGCATTGAATGACACAGCTGACATTAAACTTGTGTTTAAGCGGCTGGAGGAAGGAGACGCTTTCAAAAATGTTGACGAAGTTTCTGACGCAACTGACCGCAAAGGAAGAGGTAATGCACGATTAAAATAAACAAACTGCATGACTTCATCTTGACAAATAGCAATACCCATGTCTTCCTGTGTCTCCCTTTGTGGATAGTGAACGACAACAAATGAGCAACGAGCAACCTATCAATCTTGTACTTTAATTTATTACCGGCAAAGCTTGATGGAATGCCGTGATGAGTTGTGCAGTGTTGAGGAACTCTGGTCATGTGTTTCAACAGATTCCTGACATCCATCCAGCCGTGAGAGATGTGATGATGAATGAGACGCGTTCAACATCATCAGCCTTCAATTCCAACAGTTCAAACGCTGGACTGGATTGCATGGTTCAAGTAAAGCTGATTCCCATCCTCCCCAGTTTTAATGAAGTCATGCTCACCATTGCTACCTCAAACGTCAACTGCACCGACTACCAAGTCATGTGAGTAGGGGCCAACGTCTTGCTAAAATTAGCCATGGATTCGATGACTAAAATCTATTGCAAATGTGGGGTGGAAGCATCATGAGTGTATCTTTTCCCATTTACAGTGTAAAAGGAATGGACACAGCTTTCCCTGAAATGACTCAGGATAGAAGAGAAGGAATCGCAGGAGTCCTGCTGAAATACCTGAGGAAGTCTGTACACCTCATCAATGGACCAGGTAGGGCTCACCAAGCAGGTTGTTGTGCTCATTGGCTTTCTGTTTGGTTGTTCATCGCCTCTGCTGAATGAAGTGTGCTTTGTTTGAAAGGAGTGAACAGTTGGCATGTTGCTTTCTTGTCTATTGAATATAACATCAATGTACTCCACTTTTCAATAATCCAAACGGCCATACATGTCTTTTAGCTTGCAGGCAGGACATCCACGACGACAATGACTGGCTTGCAATCAACTTGGGTTCATACTCCGAGTACACAACCTATTCGGATCTCAAAGACTTCAACATCTCAGGGTAAAACAATTGTTTGCCAGTGTTCTTTGCATGATCAGAATTGACTCGTTTGACACTGCTCATGTGTGGAATTATGGCTATTTAGAGGGCTAATGCATTGTATTCTGTTGTCTTCTTCTCCCCAGGTGGCAGTTCTAGACTCCCTCTCACCAAACCAGAAAGCTGAATTGATACTGGACCCAAGCACTGGCGCTCTGGAGAATGAGACTCTTGTGAAGAACGTTTTCATCAGCTTGCTGGAATCTCCAAGGGAAGAGCAGCTCAATGAGTTCTTTGTGACTTTTGTTGAACTCACCAAGCAGGTGAGTACATCACTCTCTGGCTGGAATGGACCTTGTACAGTGAGACCTGGCTCTCGACAAATTCATCTGACAAATCAATCAGGATGAACGGATGTCCTCCTAAACCATGAACCATTTATTTTCCAGGAAAACATCACTATCATCACAAACACAGCCGTAAGAGACACAATGCTAAACCTGACCTTGACGGCTCTTGCTCCCAAATTCGACGTTTTTGAGCCAAAAGACTTCCAGCTGTGGTTCCAAGTCAATCTGGTTGTTCTGCTGGCCAGCTTCCATCCTGGCAGATTGGTTGTTATCCCCTAAACATCACCTGTGAATCCTACAATGCCATGTAAGAGACTACTTTACACCAAACAAACGTACAAGGCACTGCCTCCTCGTATAGTACAGATTGACCAAAGACGAAAGACTGCACTAATGTCTCTCTTTCCTTTTTCTCTCAGATTTACGGGTCTCGACCAAAGTTTGGAATCTCTTCCGCCTCACCTCTCACAGGGTGTAAAGTCAAGCTTGGATGCACTGATGAAGACATTCCAACGTATGTGATTTTCTGCTATTTTTCAACAACAGACACTGTATCATCTGAGCCCAGCATTTGCAGAAGATTTAAAAATCTCCAAACAGGCATTCTGTTATTTTGTTTTCTCATATGCTCCGAAATCTTCCCGTTGACTGAGTGACCTTATTTAAATTATCTCCTCAAAGGTTGCCCAAGGCCTCCAACTGTAATTGTGGTAAGTACTCTCTGAATGGGATCTTATTTCAAATAGACCTTTTGTTTATGATACGGAAAGGCCATGCATCTGGTATCTGCAATGTGGCATTGTTCAGAAAGCCAAAAGATATATGTTGTTTTCTCATTTAATTTCACACTGCTAACAATATTATTTCCCCCTCCCCATATAGTGCAAAGAAACATTGGTCAATGGTAAGTTGATGCTAGCTGTGCAATTGACATTTTCTTGAATCAGATTTGCCATATATGACTTGTGTCTGAAGAACTATTGTTTTTATGTTCTCTTTGCAGAGAAACAACTTTGTGCTGGATTTAACAGGTGGGTTCAGTGTGGTCTTGCACAGTGCAGGTTGTAAGACATTGAGACACACAAGGTATCATTTGTAAACTAATAATGTATTTTTCATTACCGTTTCCTACAGCACACAACTGAAGCAACAAATGTCCATTGGCAATTCCTATGAATCCCTTTGCAATTTCAACATCTCTGAATATGCCTGTTCCTCAGTAAGCTTTTCAAATTCATCACTGAATGTTGTCAGTAGCAACAGAAACATTTCTCTCGTCCTCATCTTCTTTATTGATGTTACTCATGTTGATGTCACACCTGTCTAATTTGGTTCACGTCCCTGCATTATTTTCTTTAAGACAACCCTTCTGTCAGCGGACAACTTGGTGACGATCCTGAAATGCCAATTTTCGAGCAAAAAGACTTACTCAACAGAAATGTGGAAGCTCTTCTTCCAAAACAATGCTGCGGTTCTGGACCAGGCTCTTCTGGATTACTCCAGCATGGTATGTTGATTCCCAGAATTAGAACAAAATGTTAGCAATATGTGTGGATTTTGTCAATATTCATCTGTTTATACCTTTCCAGAACCCCAACATCAGCAGTCCAGCTATGCCACATGTCCTTGATGCCATTGGAGATGTCAAAATCAACAACTTCATTAATGCACAGCTAAACAACGCAAGTTTCGTCAACAAGTGGTTCCAGAAGATGCTCCGTCCATTCTTGGCATCTGCATCCGGGAATTTCCTGTCCTGTCTCAGCTCCAAGAACTTCAGTTGTCAGACCTACCAAATTGTGTATGTAAAGCCATGATACCCATGCCAACATCAACACAACTGGCAATATTCCTACAATTTAATAAGAAGTCAAGATAACATATGTTCTGTTCTCTTTCAGCATTGATGCTCTAAGCAGCCAATCAGCCTCCATGGACAGAGAGCAACAACAAGTGATCTTCACTCATTACATCTATCCATTCCTTTCAAGAAATGACTCATCAGGTAATAAATGGTTTTGGAAAGCACAACAAACCTCCACACTTCTCTGGGCCAATCCATTGAACTCATCTGCTTAGGGAACATAAAGTCCATTTGTTTAACTCTGCTTTTGTTTCAGATCCTGGCTGTGTCTCAAACACCAGTGGAAGCATGGACTGGCTCCAGAGGAACTTTGGCATCTTTTCTGTTTTTGCAGAACTGCAGGAGTTACAAGTCCTCAATCCTAACTTCTCCAGCGTAAGTGGCCTAGGTGTTTGTCTGGATGGTTATCCCCTCAATAACATTACCGTGCCACTCTCACTGACATGCGCCACTTTTCTGTTTTCTTTTTCTATTTGTAGAAGGAATCACTGTCGCTGCTTACCCCAACCCAAGTGGCACAGTTGACATTGACCTCTGGGGCATTGAATGACACAGCTGACATTAAACTTGTGTTTAAGCGGCTGGAGGAAGGAGACGCTTTCAAAAATGTTGACGAGTTTCTGACGCAACTGACCGCAAAGGAAGAGGTAATGCACGATTAAAATAAACAAACTGCATGACTTCATCTTGACAAATAGCAATACCCATGTCTTCCTGTGTCTCCCTTTGTGGATAGTGAACGACAACAAATGAGCAACGAGCAACCTATCAATCTTGTACTTTAATTTATTACCGCAAAGCTCAATGGAATGCCGTGATGAGTTGTGCAGTGTTGAGGAACTCTGGTCATGTGTTTCAACAGATTCCTGACATCCATCCAGCCGTGAGAGATGTGATGATGAATGAGACGCGTTCAACATCATCAGCCTTCAATTCCAACAGTTCAAACGCTGGACTGGATTGCATGGTTCAAGTAAAGCTGATTCCCATCCTCCCCAGTTTTAATGAAGTCATGCTCACCATTGCTACCTCAAACGTCAACTGCACCGACTACCAAGTCATGTGAGTAGGGGCCAACGTCTTGCTAAAATTAGCCATGGATTCGATGACTAAAATCTATTGCAAATGTGGGGTGGAAGCATCATGAGTGTATCTTTTCCCATTTACAGTGTAAAAGGAATGGACACAGCTTTCCTGAAATGACTCAGGATAGAAGAGAAGGAATCGCAGGAGTCCTGCTGAAATACCTGAGGAAGTCTGTACACCTCATCAATGGACCAGGTAGGGCTCACCAAGCAGGTTGTTGTGCTCATTGGCTTTCTGTTTGGTTGTTCATCGCCTCTGCTGAATGAAGTGTGCTTTGTTTGAAAGGAGTGAACAGTTGGCATGTTGCTTTCTTGTCTATTGAATATAACATCAATGTACTCCACTTTTCAATAATCCAAACGGCCATACATGTCTTTTAGCTTGCAGGCAGGACATCCACGACGACAATGACTGGCTTGCAATCAACTTGGGTTCATACTCCGAGTACACAACCTATTCAGATCTCAAAGACTTCAACATCTCAGGGGTAAAACAATTGTTTGCCAGTGTTCTTTGCATGATCAGAATTGACTCGTTTGACACTGCTCATGTGTGGAATTATGGCTATTTAGAGGGCTAATGCATTGTATTCTGTTGTCTTCTTCTCCCCAGGTGGCAGTTCTAGACTCCCTCTCACCAAACCAGAAAGCTGAATTGATACTGGACCCAAGCACTGGCGCTCTGGAGAATGAGACTCTTGTGAAGAACGTTTTCATCAGCTTACTGGAATCTCCAAGGGAAGAGCAGCTCAATGAGTTCTTTGTGACTTTTGTTGAACTCACCAAGCAGGTGAGTACATCACTCTCTGGCTGGAATGGACCTTGTACAGTGAGACCTGGCTCTCGACAAATTCATCTGACAAATCAATCAGGATGAACGGATGTCCTCCTAAACCATGAACCATTTATTTTCCAGGAAAACATCACTATCATCACAAACACAGCCGTAAGAGACACAATGCTAAACCTGACCTTGACGGCTCTTGCTCCCAAATTCGACGTTTTTGAGCCAAAAAGACTTCCAGCTGTGGTTCCAAGTCAATCTGGTTGTTCTGCTGGCCAGCTTCCATCCTGACAGATTGGTTGTTATCCCCCTAAACATCACCTGTGAATCCTACAATGCCATGTAAGAGACTACTTTACACCAAACAAACATACAAGGCACTGGCTCCTCGTAAAGTACAGATTGACCAAAGACGAAAGACTGCACTAATGTCTCTCTTTCCTTTTTCTCTCAGATTTACGGGTCTCGACCAAAGTTTGGAATCTCTTCCGCCTCACCTCTCACAGGGTGTAAAGTCAAGCTTGGATGCACTGATGAAGACATTCCAACGTATGTGATTTTCTGCTATTTTTCAACAACAGACACTGTATCATCTGAGCCCAGCATTTGGAGAAGATTTAAAAATCTCCAAACAGGCTTTCTTTTACTTTGTTTTCTCATATGCTCCGAAATCTTCCCGTTGACTGAGTGACCTTATTTAAATTATCTCCCTCAAAGGTTGCCCAAGGCCTCCAACTGTAATTGTGGTAAGTACTCTCTGAATGGGATCTTATTTCAAATAGACCTTTTGTTTATGATACGGGAAAGGCCATGCATCTGGTATCTGCAATGTGGCATTGTTCAGAAAGCCAAAAGATATATGTTGTTTTCTCATTTAATTTCACACTGCTAACAATATTATTCCCCCCATATAGTGCAAAGAAACATTGGTCAATGGTAAGTTGATGCTAGCTGTGCAATTGACATTTTCTTGAATCAGATTTGCCATATATGACTTGTGTCTGAAGAACTATTGTTTTTATGTTCTCTTTGCAGAGAAACAACTTTGTGCTGGATTTAACAGGTGGGTTCAGTGTGGTCTTGCACAGTGCAGGTTGTAAGACATTGAGACACACAAGGTATCATTTGTAAACTAATAATGTATTTTCATTACCGTTTCCTACAGCACACAACTGAAGCAACAAATGTCCATTGGCAATTCCTATGAATCCCTTTGCAATTTCAACATCTCTGAATATGCCTGTTCCTCAGTAAGCTTTTCAAATTCATCACTGAATGTTGTCAGTAGCAACAGAAACATTTCTCTCGTCCTCATCTTCTTTATTGATGTTACTCATGTTGATGTCACACCTGTCTAATTTGGTTCACGTCCCTGCATTATTTTCTTTAAGACAACCCTTCTGTCAGCGGACAACTTGGTGACGATCCTGAAATGCCAATTGTCCAGCAAAAGACTTACTCAACAGAAATGTGGAAGCTCTTCTTCCAAAACAATGCTGCGGTTCTGGACCAGGCTCTTCTGGATTACTCCAGCATGGTATGTTGATTCCCAGAATTAGAACAAAATGTTGGCAATATGTGTGGATTTTGTCAATAGTCATCTGTTTATACCTTTCCAGAACCCCAACATCAGCAGTCCAGCTATGCCACATGTCCTTGATGCCATTGGAGATGTCAAAATCAACAACTTCATTAATGCACAGCTAAACAACGCAAGTTTCGTCAACAAGTGGTTCCAGAAGATGCTCCGTCCATTCTTGGCATCTGCATCCGGGAATTTCCTGTCCTGTCTCAGCTCCAAGAACTTCAGTTGTCAGACCTACCAAATTGTGTATGTAAAGCCATGATACCCATGCCAACATCAACACAACTGGCAATATTCCTACAATTTAATAAGAAGTCAAGATAACATATGTTCTGTTCTCTTTCAGCATTGATGCTCTAAGCAGCCAATCAGCCTCCATGGACAGAGAGCAACAACAAGTGATCTTCACTCATTACATCTATCCATTCCTTTCAAGAAATGACTCATCAGGTAATACATGGTTTTGGAAAGCACAACAAACCTCCACACTTCTCTGGGCCAATCCATTGAACTCATCTGCTTAGGGAACATAAAGTCCATTTGTTTAACTCTGCTTTTGTTTCAGATCCTGGCTGTGTCTCAAACACCAGTGGAAGCATGGACTGGCTCCAGAGGAACTTTGGCATCTTTTCTGTTTTTGCAGAACTGCAGGAGTTACAAGTCCTCAATCCTAACTTCTCCAGCGTAAGTGGCCTAGGTGTTTGTCTGGATGGTTATCCCTCAATAACATTCCCGTGCCACTCTCACTGACATGCGCCACTTTTCTGTTTTCTTTTTCTATTTGTAGAAGGAATCACTGTCGCTGCTTACCCCAACCCAAGTGGCACAGTTGACATTGACCTCTGGGGCATTGAATGACACAGCTGACATTAAACTTGTGTTTAAGCGGCTGGAGGAAGGAGACGCTTTCAAAAATGTTGACGAAGTTTCTGACGCAACTGACCGCAAAGGAAGAGGTAATGCACGATTAAAATAAACAAACTGCATGACTTCATCTTGACAAATAGCAATACCCATGTCTTCCTGTGTCTCCCTTTGTGGATAGTGAACGACAACAAATGAGCAACGAGCAACCTATCAATCTTGTACTTTAATTTATTACCGGCAAAGCTTGATGGAATGCCGTGATGAGTTGTGCAGTGTTGAGGAACTCTGGTCATGTGTTTCAACAGATTCCTGACATCCATCCAGCCGTGAGAGATGTGATGATGAATGAGACGCGTTCAACATCATCAGCCTTCAATTCCAACAGTTCGAAACGCTGGACTGGATTGCATGGTTCGAAGTAAAGCTGATTCCCATCCTCCCCAGTTTTAATGAAGTCATGCTCACCATTGCTACCTCAAACGTCAACTGCACCGACTACCAAGTCATGTGAGTAGGGGCCAACGTCTTGCTAAAATTAGCCATGGATTCGATGACTAAAATCTATTGCAAATGTGGGGTGGAAGTATCATGAGTGTATCTTTTCCCATTTACAGTGTAAAAGGAATGGACACAGCTTTCCCTGAAATGACTCAGGATAGAAGAGAAGGAATCGCAGGAGTCCTGCTGAAATACCTGAGGAAGTCTGTACACCTCATCAATGGACCAGGTAGGGCTCACCAAGCAGGTTGTTGTGCTCATTGGCTTTCTGTTTGGTTGTTCATCGCCTCTGCTGAATGAAGTGTGCTTTGTTTGAAAGGAGTGAACAGTTGGCATGTTGCTTTCTTGTCTATTGAATATAACATCAATGTACTCCACTTTTCAATAATCCAAACGGCCATACATGTCTTTTAGCTTGCAGGCAGGACATCCACGACGACAATGACTGGCTTGCAATCAACTTGGGTTCATACTCCGAGTACACAACCTATTCAGATCTCAAAGACTTCAACATCTCAGGGTAAAACAATTGTTTGCCAGTGTTCTTTGCATGATCAGAATTGACTCGTTTGACACTGCTCATGTGTGGAATTATGGCTATTTAGAGGGCTAATGCATTGTATTCTGTTGTCTTCTTCTCCCCAGGTGGCAGTTCTAGACTCCCTCTCACCAAACCAGAAAGCTGAATTGATACTGGACCCAAGCACTGGCGCTCTGGAGAATGAGACTCTTGTGAAGAACGTTTTCATCAGCTTACTGGAATCTCCAAGGAAGAGCAGCTCAATGAGTTCTTTGTGACTTTTGTTGAACTCACCAAGCAGGTGAGTACATCACTCTCTGGCTGGAATGGACCTTGTACAGTGAGACCTGGCTCTCGACAAATTCATCTGACAAATCAATCAGGATGAACGGATGTCCTCCTAAACCATGAACCATTTATTTTCCAGGAAAACATCACTATCATCACAAACACAGCCGTAAGAGACACAATGCTAAACCTGACCTTGACGGCTCTTGCTCCCAAATTCGACGTTTTTGAGCCAAAAGACTTCCAGCTGTGGTTCCAAGTCAATCTGGTTGTTCTGCTGGCCAGCTTCCATCCTGACAGATTGGTTGTTATCCCCCTAAACATCACCTGTGAATCCTACAATGCCATGTAAGAGACTACTTTACACCAAACAAACATACAAGGCACTGGCTCCTCGTAAAGTACAGATTGACCAAAGACGAAAGACTGCACTAATGTCTCTCTTTCCTTTTTCTCTCAGATTTACGGGTCTCGACCAAAGTTTGGAATCTCTTCCGCCTCACCTCTCACAGGGTGTAAAGTCAAGCTTGGATGCACTGATGAAGACATTCCAACGTATGTGATTTTCTGCTATTTTTCAACAACAGACACTGTATCATCTGAGCCCAGCATTTGTAGAAGATTTAAAAATCTCCAAACAGGCTTTCTTTTACTTTGTTTTCTCATATGCTCCGAAATCTTCCCGTTGACTGAGTGACCTTATTTAAATTATCTCCCTCAAAGGTTGCCCAAGGCCTCCAACTGTAATTGTGGTAAGTACTCTCTGAATGGGATCTTATTTCAAATAGACCTTTTGTTTATGATACGGAAAGGCCATGCATCTGGTATCTGCAATGTGGCATTGTTCAGAAAGCCAAAAGATATATGTTGTTTTCTCATTTAATTTCACACTGCTAACAATATTATTCCCCCATATAGTGCAAAGAAACATTGGTCAATGGTAAGTTGATGCTAGCTGTGCAATTGACATTTTCTTGAATCAGATTTGCCATATATGACTTGTGTCTGAAGAACTATTGTTTTTATGTTCTCTTTGCAGAGAAACAACTTTGTGCTGGATTTAACAGGTGGGTTCAGTGTGGTCTTGCACAGTGCAGGTTGTAAGACATTGAGACACACAAGGTATCATTTGTAAACTAATAATGTATTTTTCATTACCGTTTCCTACAGCACACAACTGAAGCAACAAATGTCCATTGGCAATTCCTATGAATCCTTTGCAATTTCAACATCTCTGAATATGCCTGTTCCTCAGTAAGCTTTTCAAATTCATCACTGAATGTTGTCAGTAGCAACAGAAACATTTCTCTCGTCCTCATCTTCTTTATTGATGTTACTCATGTTGATGTCACACCTGTCTAATTTGGTTCACGTCCCTGCATTATTTTCTTTAAGACAACCCTTCTGTCAGCGGACAACTTGGTGACGATCCTGAAATGCCAATTGTCCAGCAAAAAGACTTACTCAACAGAAATGTGGAAGCTCTTCTTCCAAAACAATGCTGCGGTTCTGGACCAGGCTCTTCTGGATTACTCCAGCATGGTATGTTGATTCCCAGAATTAGAACAAAATGTTGGCAATATGTGTGGATTTTGTCAATAGTCATCTGTTTATACCTTTCCAGAACCCCAACATCAGCAGTCCAGCTATGCCACATGTCCTTGATGCCATTGGAGATGTCAAAATCAACAACTTCATTAATGCACAGCTAAACAACGCAAGTTTAGTCAACAAGTGGTTCCAGAAGATGCTCCGTCCATTCTTGGCATCTGCATCCGGGAATTTCCTGTCCTGTCTCAGCTCCAAGAACTTCAGTTGTCAGACCTACCAAATTGTGTATGTAAAGCCATGATACCCATGCCAACATCAACACAACTGGCAATATTCCTACAATTTAATAAGAAGTCAAGATAACATATGTTCTGTTCTCTTTCAGCATTGATGCTCTAAGCAGCCAATCAGCCTCCATGGACAGAGAGCAACAACAAGTGATCTTCACTCATTACATCTATCCATTCCTTTCAAGAAATGACTCATCAGGTAATACATGGTTTTGGAAAGCACAACAAACCTCCACACTTCTCTGGGCCAATCCATTGAACTCATCTGCTTAGGGAACATAAAGTCCATTTGTTTAACTCTGCTTTTGTTTCAGATCCTGGCTGTGTCTCAAACACCAGTGGAAGCATGGACTGGCTCCAGAGGAACTTTGGCATCTTTTCTGTTTTTGCAGAACTGCAGGAGTTACAAGTCCTCAATCCTAACTTCTCCAGCGTAAGTGGCCTAGGTGTTTGTCTGGATGGTTATCCCTCAATAACATTCCCGTGCCACTCTCACTGACATGCGCCACTTTTCTGTTTTCTTTTTCTATTTGTAGAAGGAATCACTGTCGCTGCTTACCCCAACCCAAGTGGCACAGTTGACATTGACCTCTGGGGCATTGAATGACACAGCTGACATTAAACTTGTGTTTAAGCGGCTGGAGGAAGGAGACGCTTTCAAAAATGTTGACGAGTTTCTGACGCAACTGACCGCAAAGGAAGAGGTAATGCACGATTAAAATAAACAAACTGCATGACTTCATCTTGACAAATAGCAATACCCATGTCTTCCTGTGTCTCCCTTTGTGGATAGTGAACAACAACAAATGAGCAACGAGCAACCTATCAATCTTGTACTTTAATTTATTACCGGCAAAGCTTGATGGAATGCCGTGATGAGTTGTGCAGTGTTGAGGAACTCTGGTCATGTGTTTCAACAGATTCCTGACATCCATCCAGCCGTGAGAGATGTGATGATGAATGAGACGTTCAACATCATCAGCCTTCAATTCCAACAGTTCGAAACGCTGGACTGGATTGCATGGTTCAAGTAAAGCTGATTCCCATCCTCCCCAGTTTTAATGAAGTCATGCTCACCATTGCTACCTCAAACGTCAACTGCACCGACTACCAAGTCATGTGAGTAGGGGCCAACGTCTTGCTAAAATTAGCCATGGATTCGATGACTAAAATCTATTGCAAATGTGGGGTGGAAGTATCATGAGTGTATCTTTTCCCATTTACAGTGTAAAAGGAATGGACACAGCTTTCCTGAAATGACTCAGGATAGAAGAGAAGGAATCGCAGGAGTCCTGCTGAAATACCTGAGGAAGTCTGTACACCTCATCAATGGACCAGGTAGGGCTCACCAAGCAGGTTGTTGTGCTCATTGGCTTTCTGTTTGGTTGTTCATCGCCTCTGCTGAATGAAGTGTGCTTTGTTTGAAAGGAGTGAACAGTTGGCATGTTGCTTTCTTGTCTATTGAATATAACATCAATGTACTCCACTTTTCAATAATCCAAATGGCCATACATGTCTTTTAGCTTGCAGGCAGGACATCCACGACGACAATGACTGGCTTGCAATCAACTTGGGTTCATACTCCGAGTACACAACCTATTCGGATCTCAAAGACTTCAACATCTCAGGGTAAAACAATTGTTTGCCAGTGTTCTTTGCATGATCAGAATTGACTCGTTTGACACTGCTCATGTGTGGAATTATGGCTATTTAGAGGGCTAATGCATTGTATTCTGTTGTCTTCTTCTCCCCAGGTGGCAGTTCTAGACTCCCTCTCACCAAACCAGAAAGCTGAATTGATACTGGACCCAAGCACTGGCGCTCTGGAGAATGAGACTCTTGTGAAGAACGTTTTCATCAGCTTGCTGGAATCTCCAAGGAAGAGCAGCTCAATGAGTTCTTTGTGACTTTTGTTGAACTCACCAAGCAGGTGAGTACATCACTCTCTGGCTGGAATGGACCTTGTACAGTGAGACCTGGCTCTCGACAAATTCATCTGACAAATCAATCAGGATGAACGGATGTCCTCCTAAACCATGAACCATTTATTTTCCAGGAAAACATCACTATCATCACAAACACAGCCGTAAGAGACACAATGCTAAACCTGACCTTGACGGCTCTTGCTCCCAAATTCGACGTTTTTGAGCCAAAAGACTTCCAGCTGTGGTTCCAAGTCAATCTGGTTGTTCTGCTGGCCAGCTTCCATCCTGGCAGATTGGTTGTTATCCCCCCTAAACATCACCTGTGAATCCTACAATGCCATGTAAGAGACTACTTTACACCAAACAAACGTACAAGGCACTGCCTCCTCGTATAGTACAGATTGACCAAAGACGAAAGACTGCACTAATGTCTCTCTTTCCTTTTTCTCTCAGATTTACGGGTCTCGACCAAAGTTTGGAATCTCTTCCGCCTCACCTCTCACAGGGTGTAAAGTCAAGCTTGGATGCACTGATGAAGACATTCCAACGTATGTGATTTTCTGCTATTTTTCAACAACAGACACTGTATCATCTGAGCCCAGCATTTGTAGAAGATTTAAAAATCTCCAAACAGGCATTCTGTTATTTTGTTTTCTCATATGCTCCGAAATCTTCCCGTTGACTGAGTGACCTTATTTAAATTATCTCCCTCAAAGGTTGCCCAAGGCCTCCAACTGTAATTGTGGTAAGTACTCTCTGAATGGGATCTTATTTCAAATAGACCTTTTGTTTATGATACGGGGAAAGGCCATGCATCTGGTATCTGCAATGTGGCATTGTTCAGAAAGCCAAAAGATATATGTTGTTTTCTCATTTAATTTCACACTGCTAACAATATTATTCCCCATATAGTGCAAAGAAACATTGGTCAATGGTAAGTTGATGCTAGCTGTGCAATTGACATTTTCTTGAATCAGATTTGCCATATATGACTTGTGTCTGAAGAACTATTGTTTTTATGTTCTCTTTGCAGAGAAACAACTTTGTGCTGGATTTAACAGGTGGGTTCAGTGTGGTCTTGCACAGTGCAGGTTGTAAGACATTGAGACACACAAGGTATCATTTGTAAACTAATAATGTATTTTTCATTACCGTTTCCTACAGCACACACCTGAAGCAACAAATATCCATTGGCAATTCCTATGAATCCCTTTGCAATTTCAACATCTCTGAATATGCCTGTTCCTCAGTAAGCTTTTCAAATTCATCACTGAATGTTGTCAGTAGCAACAGAAACATTTCTCTCGTCCTCATCTTCTTTATTGATGTTACTCATGTTGATGTCACACCTGTCTAATTTGGTTCACGTCCCTGCATTATTTTCTTTAAGACAACCCTTCTGTCAGCGGACAACTTGGTGACGATCCTGAAATGCCAATTGTCGAGCAAAAAGACTTACTCAACAGAAATGTGGAAGCTCTTCTTCCAAAACAATGCTGCGGTTCTGGACCAGGCTCTTCTGGATTACTCCAGCATGGTATGTTGATTCCCAGAATTAGAACAAAATGTTAGCAATATGTGTGGATTTTGTCAATATTCATCTGTTTATACCTTTCCAGAACCCCAACATCAGCAGTCCAGCTATGCCACATGTCCTTGATGCCATTGGAGATGTCAAAATCAACAACTTCATTAATGCACAGCTAAACAACGCAAGTTTCGTCAACAAGTGGTTCCAGAAGATGCTCCGTCCATTCTTGGCATCTGCATCCGGGAATTTCCTGTCCTGTCTCAGCTCCAAGAACTTCAGTTGTCAGACCTACCAAATTGTGTATGTAAAGCCATGATACCCATGCCAACATCAACACAACTGGCAATATTCCTACAATTTAATAAGAAGTCAAGATAACATATGTTCTGTTCTCTTTCAGCGTTGATGCTCTAAGCAGCCAATCAGCCTCCATGGACAGAGAGCAACAACAAGTGATCTTCACTCATTACATCTATCCATTCCTTTCAAGAAATGACTCATCAGGTAATACATGGTTTTGGAAAGCACAACAAACCTCCACACTTCTCTGGGCCAATCCATTGAACTCATCTGCTTAGGGGAACATAAAGTCCATTTGTTTAACTCTGCTTTTGTTTCAGATCCTGGCTGTGTCTCAAACACCAGTGGAAGCATGGACTGGCTCCAGAGGAACTTTGGCATCTTTTCTGTTTTGCAGAACTGCAGGAGTTACAAGTCCTCAATCCTAACTTCTCCAGCGTAAGTGGCCTAGGTGTTTGTCTGGATGGTTATCCCTCAATAACATTACCGTGCCACTCTCACTGACATGCGCCACTTTTCTGTTTTCTTTTCTATTTGTAGAAGGAATCACTGTCGCTGCTTACCCCAACCCAAGTGGCAGAGTTGACATTGACCTCTGGGGCATTGAATGACACAGCTGACATTAAACTTGTGTTTAAGCGGCTGGAGGAAGGAGACGCTTTCAAAAATGTTGACGAGTTTCTGACGCAACTGACCGCAAAGGAAGAGGTAATGCACGATTAAAATAAACAAACTGCATGACTTCATCTTGACAAATAGCAATACCCATGTCTTCCTGTGTCTCCCTTTGTGGATAGTGAACGACAACAAATGAGCAACGAGCAACCTATCAATCTTGTACTTTAATTTATTACCGGCAAAGCTCGATGGAATGCCGTGATGAGTTGTGCAGTGTTGAGGAACTCTGGTCATGTGTTTCAACAGATTCCTGACATCCATCCAGCCGTGAGAGATGTGATGATGAATGAGACGCGTTCAACATCATCAGCCTTCAATTCCAACAGTTCGAAACGCTGGACTGGATTGCATGGTTCAGTAAAGCTGATTCCCATCCTCCCAGTTTTAATGAAGTCATGCTCACCATTGCTACCTCAAACGTCAACTGCACCGACTACCAAGTCATGTGAGTAGGGGCCAACGTCTTGCTAAAATTAGCCATGGATTCGATGACTAAAATCTATTGCAAATGTGGGGTGGAAGCATCATGAGTGTATCTTTTCCCATTTACAGTGTAAAAGGAATGGACACAGCTTTCCCTGAAATGACTCAGGATAGAAGAGAAGGAATCGCAGGAGTCCTGCTGAAATACCTGAGGAAGTCTGTACACCTCATCAATGGACCAGGTAGGGCTCACCAAGCAGGTTGTTGTGCTCATTGGCTTTCTGTTTGGTTGTTCATCGCCTCTGCTGAATGAAGTGTGCTTTGTTTGAAAGGAGTGAACAGTTGGCATGTTGCTTTCTTGTCTATTGAATATAACATCAATGTACTCCACTTTTCAATAATCCAAACGGCCATACATGTCTTTTTAGCTTGCAGGCAGGACATCCACGACGACAATGACTGGCTTGCAATCAACTTGGGTTCATACTCCGAGTACACAACCTATTCGGATCTCAAAGACTTCAACATCTCAGGGTAAAACAATTGTTTGCCAGTGTTCTTTGCATGATCAGAATTGACTCGTTTGACACTGCTCATGTGTGGAATTATGGCTATTTAGAGGGCTAATGCATTGTATTCTGTTGTCTTCTTCTCCCCAGGTGGCAGTTCTAGACTCCCTCTCACCAAACCAGAAAGCTGAATTGATACTGGACCCAAGCACTGGCGCTCTGGAGAATGAGACTCTTGTGAAGAACGTTTTCATCAGCTTGCTGGAATCTCCAAGGAAGAGCAGCTCAATGAGTTCTTTGTGACTTTTGTTGAACTCACCAAGCAGGTGAGTACATCACTCTCTGGCTGGAATGGACCTTGTACAGTGAGACCTGGCTCTCGACAAATTCATCTGACAAATCAATCAGGATGAACGGATGTCCTCCTAAACCATGAACCATTTATTTTCCAGGAAAACATCACTATCATCACAAACACAGCCGTAAGAGACACAATGCTAAACCTGACCTTGACGGCTCTTGCTCCCAAATTCGGCGTTTTTGAGCCAAAAGACTTCCAGCTGTGGTTCCAAGTCAATCTGGTTGTTCTGCTGGCCAGCTTCCATCCTGGCAGATTGGTTGTTATCCCCCTAAACATCACCTGTGAATCCTACAACGCCATGTAAGAGACTACTTTACACCAAACAAACGTACAAGGCACTGGCTCCTCGTAAGGTACAGATTGACCAAAGACGAAAGACTGCACTAATGTCTCTCTTTCCTTTTTCTCTCAGATTTACGGGTCTCGACCAAAGTTTGGAATCTCTTCCGCCTCACCTCTCACAGGGTGTAAAGTCAAGCTTGGATGCACTGATGAAGACATTCCAACGTATGTGATTTTCTGCTATTTTTCAACAACAGACACTGTATCATCTGAGCCCAGCATTTGTAGAAGATTTAAAAATCTCCAAACAGGCATTCTGTTATTTTGTTTTCTCATATGCTCCGAAATCTTCCGTTGACTGAGTGACCTTATTTAAATTATCTCCTCAAAGGTTGCCCAAGGCCTCCAACTGTAATTGTGGTAAGTACTCTCTGAATGGGATCTTATTTCAAATAGAACTTTTGTTTATGATACGGAAAGGCCATGCATCTGGTATCTGCAATGTGGCATTGTTCAGAAAGCCAAAGATATATGTTGTTTTCTCATTTAATTTCACACTGCTAACAATATTATTCCCCATATAGTGCAAAGAAACATTGGTCAATGGTAAGTTGATGCTAGCTGTGCAATTGACATTTTCTTGAATCAGATTTGCCATATATGACTTGTGTCTGAAGAACTATTGTTTTTATGTTCTCTTTGCAGAGAAACAACTTTGTGCTGGATTTAACAGGTGGGTTCAGTGTGGTCTTGCACAGTGCAGGTTGTAAGACATTGAGACACACAAGGTATCATTTGTAAACTAATAATGTATTTTTCATTACCGTTTCCTACAGCACACAACTGAAGCAACAAATGTCCATTGGCAATTCCTATGAATCCCTTTGCAATTTCAACATCGCTGAATATGCCTGTTCCTCAGTAAGCTTTTCAAATTCATCACTGAATGTTGTCAGTAGCAACAGAAACATTTCTCTCGTCCTCATCTTCTTTATTGATGTTACTCATGTTGATGTCACACCTGTCTAATTTGGTTCATGTCCCTGCATTATTTTCTTTAAGACAACCCTTCTGTCAGCGGACAACTTGGTGACGATCCTGAAATGCCAATTGTCGAGCAAAAAGACTTACTCAACAGAAATGTGGAAGCTCTTCTTCCAAAACAATGCTGCGGTTCTGGACCAGGCTCTTCTGGATTACTCCAGCATGGTATGTTGATTCCCAGAATTAGAACAAAATGTTAGCAATATGTGTGGATTTTGTCAATATTCATCTGTTTATACCTTTCCAGAACCCCAACATCAGCAGTCCAGCTATGCCACATGTCCTTGATGCCATTGGAGATGTCAAAATCAACAACTTCATTAATGCACAGCTAAACAACGCAAGTTTCGTCAACAAGTGGTTCCAGAAGATGCTCCGTCCATTCTTGGCATCTGCATCCGGGAATTTCCTGTCCTGTCTCAGCTCCAAGAACTTCAGTTGTCAGACCTACCAAATTGTGTATGTAAAGCCATGATACCCATGCCAACATCAACACAACTGGCAATATTCCTACAATTTAATAAGAAGTCAAGATAACATATGTTCTGTTCTCTTTCAGCATTGATGCTCTAAGCAGCCAATCAGCCTCCATGGACAGAGAGCAACAACAAGTGATCTTCACTCATTACATCTATCCATTCCTTTCAAGAAATGACTCATCAGGTAATAAATGGTTTGGAAAGCACAACAAACCTCCACACTTCTCTGGGCCAATCCATTGAACTCATCTGCTTAGAGGAACATAAAGTCCATTTGTTTAACTCTGCTTTTGTTTCAGATCCTGGCTGTGTCTCAAACACCAGTGGAAGCATGGACTGGCTCCAGAGGAACTTTGGCATCTTTTCTGTTTTTGCAGAACTGCAGGAGTTACAAGTCCTCAATCCTAACTTCTCCAGCGTAAGTGGCCTAGGTGTTTGTCTGGATGGTTATCCCTCAATAACATTACCGTGCCACTCTCACTGACATGCGCCACTTTTCTGTTTTCTTTTTCTATTTGTAGAAGGAATCACTGTCGCTGCTTACCCCAACCCAAGTGGCACAGTTGACATTGACCTCTGGGGCATTGAATGACACAGCTGACATTAAACTTGTGTTTAAGCGGCTGGAGGAAGGAGACAGCTTTCAAAAATGTTGACGAGTTTCTGGCGCAACTGACCGCAAAGGAAGAGGTAATGCACGATTAAAATAAACAAACTGCATGACTTCATCTTGACAAATAGCAATACCCATGTCTTCCTGTGTCTCCCTTTGTGGATAGTGAACGACAACAAATGAGCAACGAGCAACCTATCAATCTTGTACTTTAATTTATTACCGCAAAGCTCAATGGAATGCCGTGATGAGTTGTGCAGTGTTGAGGAACTCTGGTCATGTGTTTCAACAGATTCCTGACATCCATCCAGCCGTGAGAGATGTGATGATGAATGAGACGTTCAACATCATCAGCCTTCAATTCCAACAGTTCAAACGCTGGACTGGATTGCATGGTTCGAGTAAAGCTGATTCCCATCCTCCCCAGTTTTAATGAAGTCATGCTCACCATTGCTACCTCAAACGTCAACTGCACCGACTACCAAGTCATGTGAGTAGGGGCCAACGTCTTGCTAAAATTAGCCATGGATTCGATGACTAAAATCTATTGCAAATGTGGGGTGGAAGCATCATGAGTGTATCTTTCCCATTTACAGTGTAAAAGGAATGGACACAGCTTTCCCTGAAATGACTCAGGATAGAAGAGAAGGAATCGCAGGAGTCCTGCTGAAATACCTGAGGAAGTCTGTACACCTCATCAATGGACCAGGTAGGGCTCACCAAGCAGGTTGTTGTGCTCATTGGCTTTCTGTTTGGTTGTTCATCGCCTCTGCTGAATGAAGTGTGCTTTGTTTGAAAGGAGTGAACAGTTGGCATGTTGCTTTCTTGTCTATTGAATATAACATCAATGTACTCCACTTTTCAATAATCCAAACGGCCATACATGTCTTTTAGCTTGCAGGCAGGACATCCACGACGACAATGACTGGCTTGCAATCAACTTGGGTTCATACTCCAGTACACAACCTATTCGGATCTCAAAGACTTCAACATCTCAGGGTAAAACAATTGTTTGCCAGTGTTCTTTGCATGATCAGAATTGACTCGTTTGACACTGCTCATGTGTGGAATTATGGCTATTTAGAGGGCTAATGCATTGTATTCTGTTGTCTTCTTCTCCCCAGGTGGCAGTTCTAGACTCCCTCTCACCAAACCAGAAAGCTGAATTGATACTGGACCCAAGCACTGGCGCTCTGGAGAATGAGACTCTTGTGAAGAACGTTTTCATCAGCTTGCTGGAATCTCAAGGGAAGAGCAGCTCAATGAGTTCTTTGTGACTTTTGTTGAACTCACCAAGCAGGTGAGTACATCACTCTCTGGCTGGAATGGACCTTGTACAGTGAGACCTGGCTCTCGACAAATTCATCTGACAAATCAATCAGGATGAACGGATGTCCTCCTAAACCATGAACCATTTATTTTCCAGGAAAACATCACTATCATCACAAACACAGCCGTAAGAGACACAATGCTAAACCTGACCTTGACGGCTCTTGCTCCCAAATTCGACGTTTTTGAGCCAAAAGACTTCCAGCTGTGGTTCCAAGTCAATCTGGTTGTTCTGCTGGCCAGCTTCCATCCTGGCAGATTGGTTGTTATCCCCTAAACATCACCTGTGAATCCTACAATGCCATGTAAGAGACTACTTTACACCAAACAAACGTACAAGGCACTGCCTCCTCGTATAGTACAGATTGACCAAAGACGAAAGACTGCACTAATGTCTCTCTTTCCTTTTTCTCTCAGATTTACGGGTCTCGACCAAAGTTTGGAATCTCTTCCGCCTCACCTCTCACAGGGTGTAAAGTCAAGCTTGGATGCACTGATGAAGACATTCCAACGTATGTGATTTTCTGCTATTTTTCAACAACAGACACTGTATCATCTGAGCCCAGCATTTGTAGAAGATTTAAAAATCTCCAAACAGGCATTCTGTTATTTTGTTTTCTCATATGCTCCGAAATCTTCCGTTGACTGAGTGACCTTATTTAAATTATCTCCCTCAAAGGTTGCCCAAGGCCTCCAACTGTAATTGTGGTAAGTACTCTCTGAATGGGATCTTATTTCAAATAGACCTTTTGTTTATGATACGGAAAGGCCATGCATCTGGTATCTGCAATGTGGCATTGTTCAGAAAGCCAAAAGATATATGTTGTTTTCTCATTTAATTTCACACTGCTAACAATATTATTCCCCATATAGTGCAAAGAAACATTGGTCAATGGTAAGTTGATGCTAGCTGTGCAATTGACATTTTCTTGAATCAGATTTGCCATATATGACTTGTGTCTGAAGAACTATTGTTTTTATGTTCTCTTTGCAGAGAAACAACTTTGTGCTGGATTTAACAGGTGGGTTCAGTGTGGTCTTGCACAGTGCAGGTTGTAAGACATTGAGACACACAAGGTATCATTTGTAAACTAATAATGTATTTTCATTACCGTTTCCTACAGCACACAACTGAAGCAACAAATGTCCATTGGCAATTCCTATGAATCCCTTTGCAATTTCAACATCTCTGAATATGCCTGTTCCTCAGTAAGCTTTCAAATTCATCACTGAATGTTGTCAGTAGCAACAGAAACATTTCTCTCGTCCTCATCTTCTTTATTGATGTTACTCATGTTGATGTCACACCTGTCTAATTTGGTTCACGTCCCTGCATTATTTTCTTTAAGACAACCCTTCTGTCAGCGGACAACTTGGTGACGATCCTGAAATGCCAATTGTCGAGCAAAAGACTTACTCAACAGAAATGTGGAAGCTCTTCTTCCAAAACAATGCTGCTTGGTTCTGGACCAGGCTCTTCTGGATTACTCCAGCATGGTATGTTGATTCCCAGAATTAGAACAAAATGTTAGCAATATGTGTGGATTTTGTCAATATTCATCTGTTTATACCTTTCCAGAACCCCAACATCAGCAGTCCAGCTATGCCACATGTCCTTGATGCCATTGGAGATGTCAAAATCAACAACTTCATTAATGCACAGCTAAACAACGCAAGTTTCGTCAACAAGTGGTTCCAGAAGATGCTCCGTCCATTCTTGGCATCTGCATCCGGGAATTTCCTGTCCTGTCTCAGCTCCAAGAACTTCAGTTGTCAGACCTACCAAATTGTGTATGTAAAGCCATGATACCCATGCCAACATCAACACAACTGGCAATATTCCTACAATTTTATAAGAAGTCAAGATAACATATGTTCTGTTCTCTTTCAGCATTGATGCTCCTAAGCAGCCAATCAGCCTACATGGACAGAGAGCAACAACAAGTGATCTTCACTCATTACATCTATCCATTCCTTTCAAGAAATGACTCATCAGGTAATAAATGGTTTTGGAAAGCACAACAAACCTCCACACTTCTCTGGGCCAATCCATTGAACTCATCTGCTTAGGGGAACATAAAGTCCATTTGTTTAACTCTGCTTTTGTTTCAGATCCTGGCTGTGTCTCAAACACCAGTGGAAGCATGGACTGGCTCCAGAGGAACTTTGGCATCTTTTCTGTTTTTGCAGAACTGCAGGAGTTACAAGTCCTCAATCCTAACTTCTCCAGCGTAAGTGGCCTAGGTGTTTGTCTGGATGGTTATCCCCTCAATAACATTCCGTGCCACTCTCACTGACATGCGCCACTTTTCTGTTTTCTTTTTCTATTTGTAGAAGGAATCACTGTCGCTGCTTACCCCAACCCAAGTGGCACAGTTGACATTGACCTCTGGGGCATTGAATGACACAGCTGACATTAAACTTGTGTTTAAGCGGCTGGAGGAAGGAGGCAGCTTTCAAAAATGTTGACGAGTTTCTGGCGCAACTGACCGCAAAGGAAGAGGTAATGCACGATTAAAATAAACAAACTGCATGACTTCATCTTGACAAATAGCAATACCCATGTCTTCCTGTGTCTCCCTTTGTGGATAGTGAACGACAACAAATGAGCAACGAGCAACCTATCAATCTTGTACTTTAATTTATTACCGGCAAAGCTCAATGGAATGCCGTGATGAGTTGTGCAGTGTTGAGGAACTCTGGTCATGTGTTTCAACAGATTCTGACATCCATCCAGCCGTGAGAGATGTGATGATGAATGAGGCGTTCAACATCATCAGCCTTCAATTCCAACAGTTCAAACGCTGGACTGGATTGCATGGTTCAGTAAAGCTGATTCCCATCCTCCCCAGTTTTAATGAAGTCATGCTCACCATTGCTACCTCAAACGTCAACTGCACCGACTACCAAGTCATGTGAGTAGGGGCCAACGTCTTGCTAAAATTAGCCATGGATTCGATGACTAAAATCTATTGCAAATGTGGGGTGGAAGCATCATGAGTGTATCTTTTCCCATTTACAGTGTAAAAGGAATGGACACAGCTTTCCCTGAAATGACTCAGGATAGAAGAGAAGGAATCGCAGGAGTCCTGCTGAAATACCTGAGGAAGTCTGTACACCTCATCAATGGACCAGGTAGGGCTCACCAAGCAGGTTGTTGTGCTCATTGGCTTTCTGTTTGGTTGTTCATCGCCTCTGCTGAATGAAGTGTGCTTTGTTTGAAAGGAGTGAACAGTTGGCATGTTGCTTTCTTGTCTATTGAATATAACATCAATGTACTCCACTTTTCAATAATCCAAACGGCCATACATGTCTTTTTAGCTTGCAGGCAGGACATCCACGACGACAATGACTGGCTTGCAATCAACTTGGGTTCATACTCCAGTACACAACCTATTCGGATCTCAAAGACTTCAACATCTCAGGGGTAAAACAATTGTTTGCCAGTGTTCTTTGCATGATCAGAATTGACTCGTTTGACACTGCTCATGTGTGGAATTATGGCTATTTAGAGGGCTAATGCATTGTATTCTGTTGTCTTCTTCTCCCCAGGTGGCAGTTCTAGACTCCCTCTCACCAAACCAGAAAGCTGAATTGATACTGGACCCAAGCACTGGCGCTCTGGAGAATGAGACTCTTGTGAAGAACGTTTTCATCAGCTTGCTGGAATCTCAAGGAAGAGCAGCTCAATGAGTTCTTTGTGACTTTGTTGAACTCACCAAGCAGGTGAGTACATCACTCTCTGGCTGGAATGGACCTTGTACAGTGAGACCTGGCTCTCGACAAATTCATCTGACAAATCAATCAGGATGAACGGATGTCCTCCTAAACCATGAACCATTTATTTTCCAGGAAAACATCACTATCATCACAAACACAGCCGTAAGAGACACAATGCTAAACCTGACCTTGACGGCTCTTGCTCCCAAATTCGACGTTTTTGAGCCAAAAGACTTCCAGCTGTGGTTCCAAGTCAATCTGGTTGTTCTGCTGGCCAGCTTCCATCCTGGCAGATTGGTTGTTATCCCCTAAACATCACCTGTGAATCCTACAATGCCATGTAAGAGACTACTTTACACCAAACAAGCGTACAAGGCACTGCCTCCTCGTATAGTACAGATTGACCAAAGGCGAAAGACTGCACTAATGTCTCTCTTTCCTTTTTCTCTCAGATTTACGGGTCTCGACCAAAGTTTGGAATCTCTTCCGCCTCACCTCTCACAGGGTGTAAAGTCAAGCTTGGATGCACTGATGAAGACATTCCAACGTATGTGATTTTCTGCTATTTTCAACAACAGACACTGTATCATCTGAGCCCAGCATTTGCAGAAGATTTAAAAATCTCCAAACAGGCATTCTGTTATTTTGTTTTCTCATATGCTCCGAAATCTTCCGTTGACTGAGTGACCTTATTTAAATTATCTCCCTCAAAGGTTGCCCAAGGCCTCCAACTGTAATTGTGGTAAGTACTCTCTGAATGGGATCTTATTTCAAATAGACCTTTTGTTTATGATACAGGAAAGGCCATGCATCTGGTATCTGCAATGTGGCATTGTTCAGAAAGCCAAAGATATATGTTGTTTTCTCACTTAATTTCACACTGCTAACAATATTATTCCCCATATAGTGCAAAGAAACATTGGTCAATGGTAAGTTGATGCTAGCTGTGCAATTGACATTTTCTTGAATCAGATTTGCCATATATGACTTGTGTCTGAAGAACTATTGTTTTTATGTTCTCTTTGCAGAGAAACAACTTTGTGCTGGATTTAACAGGTGGGTTCAGTGTGGTCTTGCACAGTGCAGGTTGTAAGACATTGAGACACACAAGGTATCATTTGTAAACTAATAATGTATTTTCATTACCGTTTCCTACAGCACACAACTGAAGCAACAAATGTCCATTGGCAATTCCTATGAATCCCTTTGCAATTTCAACATCTCTGAATATGCCTGTTCCTCAGTAAGCTTTTCAAATTCATCACTGAATGTTGTCAGTAGCAACAGAAACATTTCTCTCGTCCTCATCTTCTTTATTGATGTTACTCATGTTGATGTCACACCTGTCTAATTTGGTTCACGTCCTGCATTATTTTCTTTAAGACAACCCTTCTGTCAGCGGACAACTTGGTGACGATCCTGAAATGCCAATTGTCGAGCAAAAAGACTTACTCAACAGAAATGTGGAAGCTCTTCTTCCAAAACAATGCTGCGGTTCTGGACCAGGCTCTTCTGGATTACTCCAGCATGGTATGTTGATTCCCAGAATTAGAACAAAATGTTAGCAATATGTGTGGATTTTGTCAATATTCATCTGTTTATACCTTTCCAGAACCCCAACATCAGCAGTCCAGCTATGCCACATGTCCTTGATGCCATTGGAGATGTCAAAATCAACAACTTCATTAATGCACAGCTAAACAACGCAAGTTTCGTCAACAAGTGGTTCCAGAAGATGCTCCGTCCATTCTTGGCATCTGCATCCGGAATTTCCTGTCCTGTCTCAGCTCCAAGAACTTCAGTTGTCAGACCTACCAAATTGTGTATGTAAAGCCATGATACCCATGCCAACATCAACACAACTGGCAATATTCCTACAATTTAATAAGAAGTCAAGATAACATATGTTCTGTTCTCTTTCAGCATTGATGCTCTAAGCAGCCAATCAGCCTCCATGGACAGAGAGCAACAACAAGTGATCTTCACTCATTACATCTATCCATTCCTTTCAAGAAATTACTCATCAGGTAATAAATGGTTTGGAAAGCACAACAAACCTCCACACTTCTCTGGGCCAATCCATTGAACTCATCTGCTTAGGGGAACATAAAGTCCATTTGTTTAACTCTGCTTTTGTTTCAGATCCTGGCTGTGTCTCAAACACCAGTGGAAGCATGGACTGGCTCCAGAGGAACTTTGGCATCTTTTCTGTTTTTGCAGAACTGCAGGAGTTACAAGTCCTCAATCCTAACTTCTCCAGCGTAAGTGGCCTAGGTGTTTGTCTGGATGGTTATCCCTCAATAACATTCCGTGCCACTCTCACTGACATGCGCCACTTTTCTGTTTTCTTTTCTATTTGTAGAAGGAATCACTGTCGCTGCTTACCCCAACCCAAGTGGCACAGTTGACATTGACCTCTGGGGCATTGAATGACACAGCTGACATTAAACTTGTGTTTAAGCGGCTGGAGGAAGGAGGCGCTTTCAAAAATGTTGACGAGTTTCTAGCGCAACTGACCGCCAAAGGAAGAGGTAATGCACGATTAAAATAAACAAACTGCATGACTTCATCTTGACAAATAGCTTAATACCCATGTCTTCCTGTGTCTCCCTTTGTGGATAGTGAACGACAACAAATGAGCAACGAGCAACCTATCAATCTTGTACTTTAATTTATTACCGGCAAAGCTCAATGGAATGCCGTGATGAGTTGTGCAGTGTTGAGGAACTCTGGTCATGTGTTTCAACAGATTCCTGACATCCATCCAGCCGTGAGAGATGTGATGATGAATGAGACGTTCAACATCATCAGCCTTCAATTCCAACAGTTCGAAACGCTGGACTGGATTGCATGGTTCAGTAAAGCTGATTCCCATCCTCCCAGTTTTAATGAAGTCATGCTCACCATTGCTACCTCAAACGTCAACTGCACCGACTACCAAGTCATGTGAGTAGGGCCAACGTCTTGCTAAAATTAGCCATGGATTCGATGACTAAAATCTATTGCAAATGTGGGGTGGAAGCATCATGAGTGTATCTTTTCCCATTTACAGTGTAAAAGGAATGGACACAGCTTTCCCTGAAATGACTCAGGATAGAAGAGAAGGAATCGCAGGAGTCCTGCTGAAATACCTGAGGAAGTCTGTACACCTCATCAATGGACCAGGTAGGGCTCACCAAGCAGGTTGTTGTGCTCATTGGCTTTCTGTTTGGTTGTTCATCGCCTCTGCTGAATGAAGTGTGCTTTGTTTGAAAGGAGTGAACAGTTGGCATGTTGCTTTCTTGTCTATTGAATATAACATCAATGTACTCCACTTTTCAATAATCCAAACGGCCATACATGTCTTTTAGCTTGCAGGCAGGACATCCACGACGACAATGACTGGCTTGCAATCAACTTGGGTTCATACTCAGTACACAACCTATTCGGATCTCAAAGACTTCAACATCTCAGGGGTAAAACAATTGTTTGCCAGTGTTCTTTGCATGATCAGAATTGACTCGTTTGACACTGCTCATGTGTGGAATTATGGCTATTTAGAGGGCTAATGCATTGTATTCTGTTGTCTTCTTCTCCCCAGGTGGCAGTTCTAGACTCCCTCTCACCAAACCAGAAAGCTGAATTGATACTGGACCCAAGCACTGGCGCTCTGGAGAATGAGACTCTTGTGAAGAACGTTTTCATCAGCTTGCTGGAATCTCCAAGGGAAGAGCAGCTCAATGAGTTCTTTGTGACTTTTGTTGAACTCACCAAGCAGGTGAGTACATCACTCTCTGGCTGGAATGGACCTTGTACAGTGAGACCTGGCTCTCGACAAATTCATCTGACAAATCAATCAGGATGAGCGGATGTCCTCCTAAACCATGAACCATTTATTTTCCAGGAAAACATCACTATCATCACAAACACAGCCGTAAGAGACACAATGCTAAACCTGACCTTGGCGGCTCTTGCTCCCAAATTCGACGTTTTTGAGCCAAAAAGACTTCCAGCTGTGGTTCCAAGTCAATCTGGTTGTTCTGCTGGCCAGCTTCCATCCTGGCAGATTGGTTGTTATCCCCTAAACATCACCTGTGAATCCTACAATGCCATGTAAGAGACTACTTTACACCAAACAAGCGTACAAGGCACTGCCTCCTCGTATAGTACAGATTGACCAAAGGCGAAAGACTGCACTAATGTCTCTCTTTCCTTTTTCTCTCAGATTTACGGGTCTCGACCAAAGTTTGGAATCTCTTCCGCCTCACCTCTCACAGGGTGTAAAGTCAAGCTTGGATGCACTGATGAAGACATTCCAACGTATGTGATTTTCTGCTATTTTTCAACAACAGACACTGTATCATCTGAGCCCAGCATTTGTAGAAGATTTAAAAATCTCCAAACAGGCATTCTGTTATTTTGTTTTCTCATATGCTCAGAAATCTTCCGTTGACTGAGTGACCTTATTTAAATTATCTCCCTCAAAAGGTTGCCCAAGGCCTCCAACTGTAATTGTGGTAAGTACTCTCTGAATGGGATCTTATTTCAAATAGACCTTTTGTTTATGATAAGGAAAGGCCATGCATCTGGTATCTGCAATGTGGCATTGTTCAGAAAGCCAAAGATATATGTTGTTTTCTCATTTAATTTCACACTGCTAACAATATTATTTCCATATAGTGCAAAGAAACATTGGTCAATGGTAAGTTGATGCTAGCTGTGCAATTGACATTTTCTTGAATCAGATTTGCCATATATGACTTGTGTCTGAAGAACTATTGTTTTTATGTTCTCTTTGCAGAGAAACAACTTTGTGCTGGATTTAACAGGTGGGTTCAGTGTGGTCTTGCACAGTGCAGGTTGTAAGACATTGAGACACACAAGGTATCATTTGTAAACTAATAATGTATTTTCATTACCGTTTCCTACAGCACACAACTGAAGCAACAAATGTCCATTGGCAATTCCTATGAATCCCTTTGCAATTTCAACATCTCTGAATATGCCTGTTCCTCAGTAAGCTTTTCAAATTCATCACTGAATGTTGTCAGTAGCAACAGAAACATTTCTCTCGTCCTCATCTTCTTTATTGATGTTACTCATGTTGATGTCACACCTGTCTAATTTGGTTCACGTCCCTGCATTATTTTCTTTAAGACAACCCTTCTGTCAGCGGACAACTTGGTGACGATCCTGAAATGCCAATTGTCGAGCAAAAAGACTTACTCAACAGAAATGTGGAAGCTCTTCTTCCAAAACAATGCTGCGGTTCTGGACCAGGCTCTTCTGGATTACTCCAGCATGGTATGTTGATTCCCAGAATTAGAACAAAATGTTAGCAATATGTGTGGATTTTGTCAATATTCATCTGTTTATACCTTTCCAGAACCCCAACATCAGCAGTCCAGCTATGCCACATGTCCTTGATGCCATTGGAGATGTCAAAATCAACAACTTCATTAATGCACAGCTAAACAACGCAAGTTTCGTCAACAAGTGGTTCCAGAAGATGCTCCGTCCATTCTTGGCATCTGCATCCGGGAATTTCCTGTCCTGTCTCAGCTCCAAGAACTTCAGTTGTCAGACCTACCAAATTGTGTATGTAAAGCCATGATACCCATGCCAACATCAACACAACTGGCAATATTCCTACAATTTAATAAGAAGTCAAGATAACATATGTTCTGTTCTCTTTCAGCATTGATGCTCTAAGCAGCCAATCAGCCTCCATGGACAGAGAGCAACAACAAGTGATCTTCACTCATTACATCTATCCATTCCTTTCAAGAAATGACTCATCAGGTAATACATGGTTTTGGAAAGCACAACAAACCTCCACACTTCTCTGGGCCAATCCATTGAACTCATCTGCTTAGGGAACATAAAGTCCATTTGTTTAACTCTGCTTTTGTTTCAGATCCTGGCTGTGTCTCAAACACCAGTGGAAGCATGGACTGGCTCCAGAGGAACTTTGGCATCTTTTCTGTTTTTGCAGAACTGCAGGAGTTACAAGTCCTCAATCCTAACTTCTCCAGCGTAAGTGGCCTAGGTGTTTGTCTGGATGGTTATCCCCTCAATAACATTACCGTGCCACTCTCACTGACATGCGCCACTTTTCTGTTTTCTTTTTCTATTTGTAGAAGGAATCACTGTCGCTGCTTACCCCAACCCAAGTGGCACAGTTGACATTGACCTCTGGGGCATTGAATGACACAGCTGACATTAAACTTGTGTTTAAGCGGCTGGAGGAAGAGGCGCTTTCAAAAATGTTGACGAGTTTCTGACGCAACTGACCGCAAAGGAAGAGGTAATGCACGATTAAAATAAACAAACTGCATGACTTCATCTTGACAAATAGCAATACCCATGTCTTCCTGTGTCTCCCTTTGTGGATAGTGAACGACAACAAATGAGCAACGAGCAACCTATCAATCTTGTACTTTAATTTATTACCGGCAAAGCTCAATGGAATGCCGTGATGAGTTGTGCAGTGTTGAGGAACTCTGGTCATGTGTTTCAACAGATTCCTGACATCCATCCAGCCGTGAGAGATGTGATGATGAATGAGACGTTCAACATCATCAGCCTTCAATTCCAACAGTTCGAAACGCTGGACTGGATTGCATGGTTCAGTAAAGCTGATTCCCATCCTCCCCAGTTTTAATGAAGTCATGCTCACCATTGCTACCTCAAACGTCAACTGCACCGACTACCAAGTCATGTGAGTAGGGGCCAACGTCTTGCTAAAATTAGCCATGGATTCGATGACTAAAATCTATTGCAAATGTGGGGTGGAAGCATCATGAGTGTATCTTTTCCCATTTACAGTGTAAAAGGAATGGACACAGCTTTCCCTGAAATGACTCAGGATAGAAGAGAAGGAATCGCAGGAGTCCTGCTGAAATACCTGAGGAAGTCTGTACACCTCATCAATGGACCAGGTAGGGCTCACCAAGCAGGTTGTTGTGCTCATTGGCTTTCTGTTTGGTTGTTCATCGCCTCTGCTGAATGAAGTGTGCTTTGTTTGAAAGGAGTGAACAGTTGGCATGTTGCTTTCTTGTCTATTGAATATAACATCAATGTACTCCACTTTTCAATAATCCAAACGGCCATACATGTCTTTTAGCTTGCAGGCAGGACATCACGACGACAATGACTGGCTTGCAATCAACTTGGGTTCATACTCAGTACACAACCTATTCGGATCTCAAAGACTTCAACATCTCAGGGTAAAACAATTGTTTGCCAGTGTTCTTTGCATGATCAGAATTGACTCGTTTGACACTGCTCATGTGTGGAATTATGGCTATTTAGAGGGCTAATGCATTTGTATTCTGTTGTCTTCTTCTCCCCAGGTGGCAGTTCTAGACTCCCTCTCACCAAACCAGAAAGCTGAATTGATACTGGACCCAAGCACTGGCGCTCTGGAGAATGAGACTCTTGTGAAGAACGTTTTCATCAGCTTGCTGGAATCTCAAGGAAGAGCAGCTCAATGAGTTCTTTGTGACTTTTGTTGAACTCACCAAGCAGGTGAGTACATCACTCTCTGGCTGGAATGGACCTTGTACAGTGAGACCTGGCTCTCGACAAATTCATCTGACAAATCAATCAGGATGAGCGGATGTCCTCTAAACCATGAACCATTTATTTTCCAGGAAAACATCACTATCATCACAAACACAGCCGTAAGAGACACAATGCTTAACCTGACCTTGGCGGCTCTTGCTCCCAAATTCGGCGTTTTTGAGCCAAAGACTTCCAGCTGTGGTTCCAAGTCAATCTGGTTGTTCTGCTGGCCAGCTTCCATCCTGGCAGATTGGTTGTTATCCCCTAAACATCACCTGTGAATCCTACAATGCCATGTAAGAGACTACTTTACACCAAACAAGCGTACAAGGCACTGCCTCCTCGTATAGTACAGATTGACCAAAGGCGAAAGACTGCACTAATGTCTCTCTTTCCTTTTTCTCTCAGATTTACGGGTCTCGACCAAAGTTTGGAATCTCTTCCGCCTCACCTCTCACAGGGTGTAAAGTCAAGCTTGGATGCACTGATGAAGACATTCCAACGTATGTGATTTTCTGCTATTTTTCAACAACAGACACTGTATCATCTGAGCCCAGCATTTGTAGAAGATTTAAAAATCTCCAAACAGGCATTCTGTTATTTTGTTTTCTCATATGCTCCGAAATCTTCCCGTTGACTGAGTGACCTTATTTAAATTATCTCCCTCAAAGGTTGCCCAAGGCCTCCAACTGTAATTGTGGTAAGTACTCTCTGAATGGGATCTTATTTCAAATAGACCTTTTGTTTATGATCTGAGGAAAGGCCATGCATCTGGTATCTGCAATGTGGCATTGTTCAGAAAGCCAAAGATATATGTTGTTTTCTCATTTAATTTCCACACTGCTAACAATATTATTCCCCCTCCCCATATAGTGCAAAGAAACATTGGTCAATGGTAAGTTGATGCTAGCTGTGCAATTGACATTTTCTTGAATCAGATTTGCCATATATGACTTGTGTCTGAAGAACTATTGTTTTTATGTTCTCTTTGCAGAGAAACAACTTTGTGCTGGATTTAACAGAGTGGGTTCAGTGTGGTCTTGCACAGTGCAGGTTGTAAGACATTGAGACACACAAGGTATCATTTGTAAACTAATAATGTATTTTCATTACCGTTTCCTACAGCACACAACTGAAGCAACAAATGTCCATTGGCAATTCCTATGAATCCCTTTGCAATTTCAACATCTCTGAATATGCCTGTTCCTCAGTAAGCTTTTCAAATTCATCACTGAATGTTGTCAGTAGCAACAGAAACATTTCTCTCGTCCTCATCTTCTTTATTGATGTTACTCATGTTGATGTCACACCTGTCTAATTTGGTTCCACGTCCCTGCATTATTTTCTTTAAGACAACCCTTCTGTCAGCGGACAACTTGGTGGCGATCCTGAAATGCCAATTGTCGAGCAAAAAGACTTACTCAACAGAAATGTGGAAGCTCTTCTTCCAAAACAATGCTGCGGTTCTGGACCAGGCTCTTCTGGATTACTCCAGCATGGTATGTTGATTCCCAGAATTAGAACAAAATGTTAGCAATATGTGTGGATTTTGTCAATATTCATCTGTTTATACCTTTCCAGAACCCCAACATCAGCAGTCCAGCTATGCCACATGTCCTTGATGCCATTGGAGATGTCAAAATCAACAACTTCATTAATGCACAGCTAAACAACGCAAGTTTAGTCAACAAGTGGTTCCAGAAGATGCTCCGTCCATTCTTGGCATCTGCATCCGGGAATTTCCTGTCCTGTCTCAGCTCCAAGAACTTCAGTTGTCAGACCTACCAAATTGTGTATGTAAAGCCATGATACCCATGCCAACATCAACACAACTGGCAATATTCCTACAATTTAATAAGAAGTCAAGATAACATATGTTCTGTTCTCTTTCCAGCATTGATGCTCTAAGCAGCCAATCAGCCTCCATGGACAGAGAGCAACAACAAGTGATCTTCACTCATTACATCTATCCATTCCTTTCAAGAAATGACTCATCAGGTAATAAATGGTTTTGGAAAGCACAACAAACCTCCACACTTCTCTGGGCCAATCCATTGAACTCATCTGCTTAGGGAACATAAAGTCCATTTGTTTAACTCTGCTTTTGTTTCAGATCCTGGCTGTGTCTCAAACACCAGTGGAAGCATGGACTGGCTCCCAGAGGAACTTTGGCATCTTTTCTGTTTTTGCAGAACTGCAGGAGTTACAAGTCCTCAATCCTAACTTCTCCAGCGTAAGTGGCCTAGGTGTTTGTCTGGATGGTTATCCCTCAATAACATTACCGTGCCACTCTCACTGACATGCGCCACTTTTCTGTTTTCTTTTTCTATTTGTAGAAGGAATCACTGTCGCTGCTTACCCCAACCCAAGTGGCACAGTTGACATTGACCTCTGGGGCATTGAATGACACAGCTGACATTAAACTTGTGTTTAAGCGGCTGGAGGAAGGAGAGCGCTTTCAAAAATGTTGACGAGTTTCTGGCGCCAACTGACATAAAGGAAGATGTAATGCACGATTAAAATAAACAAACTGCATGACTTCATCTTGACAAATAGCAATACCCATGTCTTCCTGTGTCTCCCTTTGTGGATAGTGAGCGACAACAAATGAGCAACGAGCAACCTATCAATCTTGTACTTTAATTTATTACCGGCAAAGCTCAATGGAATGCCGTGATGAGTTGTGCAGTGTTGAGGAACTCTGGTCATGTGTTTCAACAGATTCCTGACATCCATCCAGCCGTGAGAGATGTGATGATGAATGAGGGCGTTCAACATCATCAGCCTTCAATTCCAACAGTTCGAAACGCTGGACTGGATTGCATGGTTCAGTAAAGCTGATTCCCATCCTCCCCAGTTTTAATGAAGTCATGCTCACCATTGCTACCTCAAACGTCAACTGCACCGACTACCAAGTCATGTGAGTAGGGGCCAACGTCTTGCTAAAATTAGCCATGGATTCGATGACTAAAATCTATTGCAAATGTGGGGTGGAAGCATCATGAGTGTATCTTTTCCCATTTACAGTGTAAAAGGAATGGACACAGCTTTCCTGAAATGACTCAGGATAGAAAGAGAAGGAATCGCAGGAGTCCTGCTGAAATACCTGAGGAAGTCTGTACACCTCATCAATGGACCAGGTAGGGCTCACCAAGCAGGTTGTTTGTGCTCATTGGCTTTCTGTTTGGTTGTTCATCGCCTCTGCTGAATGAAGTGTGCTTTGTTTGAAAGGAGTGAACAGTTGGCATGTTTGCTTTCTTGTCTATTGAATATAACATCAATGTACTCCACTTTTCAATAATCCAAACGGCCATACATGTCTTTTAGCTTGCAGGCAGGACATCCACAGCGACAATGACTGGCTTGCAATCAACTTGGGTTCATACTCAGTACAACCTATTCGGATCTCAAAGACTTCAACATCTCAGGGTAAAACAATTGTTTGCCAGTGTTCTTTGCATGATCAGAATTGACTCGTTTGACACTGCTCATGTGTGGAATTATGGCTATTTAGAGGGCTAATGCATTGTATTCTGTTGTCTTCTTCTCCCCAGGTGGCAGTTCTAGACTCCCTCTCACCAAACCAGAAAGCTGAATTGATACTGGACCCAAGCACTGGCGCTCTGGAGAATGAGACTCTTGTGAAGAACGTTTTCATCAGCTTGCTGGAATCTCAAGGGAAGAGCAGCTCAATGAGTTCTTTGTGACTTTTGTTGAACTCACCAAGCAGGTGAGTACATCACTCTCTGGCTGGAATGGACCTTGTACAGTGAGACCTGGCTCTCGACAAATTCATCTGACAAATCAATCAGGATGAACGGATGTCCTCTAAACCATGAACCATTTATTTTCCAGGAAAACATCACTATCATCACAAACACAGCCGTAAGAGACACAATGCTTAAACCTGACCTTGGCGGCTCTTGCTCCCAAATTCGGCGTTTTTGAGCCAAAGACTTCCAGCTGTGGTTCCAAGTCAATCTGGTTGTTCTGCTGGCCAGCTTCCATCCTGGCAGATTGGTTGTTATCCCCTAAACATCACCTGTGAATCCTACAATGCCATGTAAGAGACTACTTTACACCAAACAAGCGTACAAGGCACTGCCTCCTCGTATAGTACAGATTGACCAAAGGCAGAGCTGCACTAATGTCTCTCTTTCCTTTTTCTCTCAGATTTACGGGTCTCGACCAAAGTTTGGAATCTCTTCCGCCTCACCTCTCACAAGGTGTAAAGTCAAGCTTGGATGCACTGATGAAGACATTCCAACGTATGTGATTTTCTGCTATTTTTCAACAACAGACACTGTATCATCTGAGCCCAGCATTTGTAGAAGATTTAAAAATCTCCAAACAGGCATTCTGTTATTTTGTTTTCTCATATGCTCCGAAATCTTCCGTTGACTGAGTGACCTTATTTAAATTATCTCCCTCAAAGGTTGCCCAAGGCCTCCAACTGTAATTGTGGTAAGTACTCTCTGAATGGGATCTTATTTCAAATAGACCTTTTGTTTATGATCCCAGGAAAGGCCATGCATCTGGTATCTGCAATGTGGCATTGTTCAGAAAGCCAAAGATATATGTTGTTTTCTCATTTAATTTCACACTGCTAACAATATTATTTCCCCCCTCCCCATATAGTGCAAAAACATTGGTCAATGGTAAGTTGATGCTAGCTGTGCAATTGACATTTTCTTGAATCAGATTTGCCATATATGACTTGTGTCTGAAGAACTATTGTTTTTATGTTCTCTTTGCAGAGAAACAACTTTGTGCTGGATTTAACAGGTGGGTTCAGTGTGGTCTTGCACAGTGCAGGTTGTAAGACATTGAGACACACAAGGTATCATTTGTAAACTAATAATGTATTTTTCATTACCGTTTCCTACAGCACACAACTGAAGCAACAAATGTCCATTGGCAATTCCTATGAATCCCTTTGCAATTTCAACATCTCTGAATATGCCTGTTCCTCAGTAAGCTTTTCAAATTCATCACTGAATGTTGTCAGTAGCAACAGAAACATTTCTCTCGTCCTCATCTTCTTTATTGATGTTACTCATGTTGATGTCACACCTGTCTAATTTGGTTCCGTCCCTGCATTATTTTCTTTAAGACAACCCTTCTGTCAGCGGACAACTTGGTGACGATCCTGAAATGCCAATTGTCGAGCAAAAAGACTTACTCAACAGAAATGTGGAAGCTCTTCTTCCAAAACAATGCTGCGGTTCTGGACCAGGCTCTTCTGGATTACTCCAGCATGGTATGTTGATTCCCAGAATTAGAACAAAATGTTAGCAATATGTGTGGATTTTGTCAATATTCATCTGTTTATACCTTTCCAGAACCCCAACATCAGCAGTCCAGCTATGCCACATGTCCTTGATGCCATTGGAGATGTCAAAATCAACAACTTCATTAATGCACAGCTAAACAACGCAAGTTTCGTCAACAAGTGGTTCCAGAAGATGCTCCGTCCATTCTTGGCATCTGCATCCGGAATTTCCTGTCCTGTCTCAGCTCCAAGAACTTCAGTTGTCAGACCTACCAAATTGTGTATGTAAAGCCATGATACCCATGCCAACATCAACACAACTGGCAATATTCCTACAATTTAATAAGAAGTCAAGATAACATATGTTCTGTTCTCTTTCAGCATTGATGCTCTAAGCAGCCAATCAGCCTCCATGGACAGAGAGCAACAACAAGTGATCTTCACTCATTACATCTATCCATTCCTTTCAAGAAATGACTCATCAGGTAATAAATGGTTTGGAAAGCACAACAAACCTCCACACTTCTCTGGGCCAATCCATTGAACTCATCTGCTTAGGGAACATAAAGTCCATTTGTTTAACTCTGCTTTTGTTTCAGATCCTGGCTGTGTCTCAAACACCAGTGGAAGCATGGACTGGCTCCAGAGGAACTTTGGCATCTTTTCTGTTTTGCAGAACTGCAGGAGTTACAAGTCCTCAATCCTAACTTCTCCAGCGTAAGTGGCCTAGGTGTTTGTCTGGATGGTTATCCCTCAATAACATTACCGTGCCACTCTCACTGACATGCGCCACTTTTCTGTTTTCTTTTTCTATTTGTAGAAGGAATCACTGTCGCTGCTTACCCCAACCCAAGTGGCACAGTTGACATTGACCTCTGGGGCATTGAATGACACAGCTGACATTAAACTTGTGTTTAAGCGGCTGGAGGAAGGAGGCGCTTTCAAAAATGTTGACGAGTTTCTGGCGCAACTGACCGCAAAGGAAGAGGTAATGCACGATTAAAATAAACAAACTGCATGACTTCATCTTGACAAATACTTAATACCCATGTCTTCCTGTGTCTCCTTTGTGGATAGTGAGCGACAACAAATGAGCAACGAGCAACCTATCAATCTTGTACTTTAATTTATTACCGGCAAAGCTCAATGGAATGCCGTGATGAGTTGTGCAGTGTTGAGGAACTCTGGTCATGTGTTTCAACAGATTCCTGACATCCATCCAGCCGTGAGAGATGTGATGATGAATGAGGCGTTCAACATCATCAGCCTTCAATTCCAACAGTTCAAACAGCTGGACTGGATTGCATGGTTCAAGTAAAGCTGATTCCCATCCTCCCCAGTTTTAATGAAGTCATGCTCACCATTGCTACCTCAAACGTCAACTGCACCGACTACCAAGTCATGTGAGTAGGGGCCAACGTCTTGCTAAAATTAGCCATGGATTCGATGACTAAAATCTATTGCAAATGTGGGGTGGAAGCATCATGAGTGTATCTTTTCCCATTTACAGTGTAAAAGGAATGGACACAGCTTTCCTGAAATGACTCAGGATAGAAGAGAAGGAATCGCAGGAGTCCTGCTGAAATACCTGAGGAAGTCTGTACACCTCATCAATGGACCAGGTAGGGCTCACCAAGCAGGTTGTTGTGCTCATTGGCTTTCTGTTTGGTTGTTCATCGCCTCTGCTGAATGAAGTGTGCTTTGTTTGAAAGGAGTGAACAGTTGGCATGTTGCTTTCTTGTCTATTGAATATAACATCAATGTACTCCACTTTTCAATAATCCAAACGGCCATACATGTCTTTTAGCTTGCAGGCAGGACATCACAGACGACAATGACTGGCTTGCAATCAACTTGGGTTCATACTCAGTACACAACCTATTCGGATCTCAAAGACTTCAACATCTCAGGGGTAAAACAATTGTTTGCCAGTGTTCTTTGCATGATCAGAATTGACTCGTTTGACACTGCTCATGTGTGGAATTATGGCTATTTAGAGGGCTAATGCATTGTATTCTGTTGTCTTCTTCTCCCCAGGTGGCAGTTCTAGACTCCCTCTCACCAAACCAGAAAGCTGAATTGATACTGGACCCAAGCACTGGCGCTCTGGAGAATGAGACTCTTGTGAAGAACGTTTTCATCAGCTTGCTGGAATCTCAAGGAAGAGCAGCTCAATGAGTTCTTTGTGACTTTTGTTGAACTCACCAAGCAGGTGAGTACATCACTCTCTGGCTGGAATGGACCTTGTACAGTGAGACCTGGCTCTCGACAAATTCATCTGACAAATCAATCAGGATGAGCGGATGTCCTCTAAACCATGAACCATTTATTTTCCAGGAAAACATCACTATCATCACAAACACAGCCGTAAGAGACACAATGCTAAACCTGACCTTGGCGGCTCTTGCTCCCAAATTCGACGTTTTGAGCCAAAAGACTTCCAGCTGTGGTTCCAAGTCAATCTGGTTGTTCTGCTGGCCAGCTTCCATCCTGGCAGATTGGTTGTTATCCCCTAAACATCACCTGTGAATCCTACAATGCCATGTAAGAGACTACTTTACACCAAACAAACGTACAAGGCACTGCCTCCTCGTATAGTACAGATTGACCAAAGACGAAAGACTGCACTAATGTCTCTCTTTCCTTTTTCTCTCAGATTTACGGGTCTCGACCAAAGTTTGGAATCTCTTCCGCCTCACCTCTCACAGGGTGTAAAGTCAAGCTTGGATGCACTGATGAAGACATTCCAACGTATGTGATTTTCTGCTATTTTTCAACAACAGACACTGTATCATCTGAGCCCAGCATTTGTAGAAGATTTAAAAATCTCCAAACAGGCATTCTGTTATTTTGTTTTCTCATATGCTCCGAAATCTTCCGTTGACTGAGTGACCTTATTTAAATTATCTCCCTCAAAGGTTGCCCAAGGCCTCCAACTGTAATTGTGGTAAGTACTCTCTGAATGGGATCTTATTTCAAATAGACCTTTTGTTTATGATACGGGAAAGGCCATGCATCTGGTATCTGCAATGTGGCATTGTTCAGAAAGCCAAAAAAGATATATGTTGTTTTCTCATTTAATTTCACACTGCTAACAATATTATTTCCCCCTCCCCCATATAGTGCAAAGAAACATTGGTCAATGGTAAGTTGATGCTAGCTGTGCAATTGACATTTTCTTGAATCAGATTTGCCATATATGACTTGTGTCTGAAGAACTATTGTTTTTATGTTCTCTTTGCAGAGAAACAACTTTGTGCTGGATTTAACAGGTGGGTTCAGTGTGGTCTTGCACAGTGCAGGTTGTAAGACATTGAGACACACAAGGTATCATTTGTAAACTAATAATGTATTTTTTCATTACCGTTTCCTACAGCACACAACTGAAGCAACAAATGTCCATTGGCAATTCCTATGAATCCCTTTGCAATTTCAACATCTCTGAATATGCCTGTTCCTCAGTAAGCTTTTCAAATTCATCACTGAATGTTGTCAGTAGCAACAGAAACATTTCTCTCGTCCTCATCTTCTTTATTGATGTTACTCATGTTGATGTCACACCTGTCTAATTTGGTTCACGTCCCTGCATTATTTTCTTTAAGACAACCCTTCTGTCAGCGGACAACTTGGTGACGATCCTGAAATGCCAATTGTCGAGCAAAAAGACTTACTCAACAGAAATGTGAAGCTCTTCTTCCAAAACAATGCTGCGGTTCTGGACCAGGCTCTTCTGGATTACTCCAGCATGGTATGTTGATTCCCAGAATTAGAACAAAATGTTAGCAATATGTGTGGATTTTGTCAATATTCATCTGTTTATACCTTTCCAGAACCCCAACATCAGCAGTCCAGCTATGCCACATGTCCTTGATGCCATTGGAGATGTCAAAATCAACAACTTCATTAATGCACAGCTAAACAACGCAAGTTTCGTCAACAAGTGGTTCCAGAAGATGCTCCGTCCATTCTTGGCATCTGCATCCGGGAATTTCCTGTCCTGTCTCAGCTCCAAGAACTTCAGTTGTCAGACCTACCAAATTGTGTATGTAAAGCCATGATACCCATGCCAACATCAACACAACTGGCAATATTCCTACAATTTAATAAGAAGTCAAGATAACATATGTTCTGTTCTCTTTCAGCATTGATGCTCTAAGCAGCCAATCAGCCTCCATGGACAGAGAGCAACAACAAGTGATCTTCACTCATTACATCTATCCATTCCTTTCAAGAAATGACTCATCAGGTAATAAATGGTTTTGGAAAGCACAACAAACCTCCACACTTCTCTGGGCCAATCCATTGAACTCATCTGCTTAGGGAACATAAAGTCCATTTGTTTAACTCTGCTTTTGTTTCAGATCCTGGCTGTGTCTCAAACACCAGTGGAAGCATGGACTGGCTCCAGAGGAACTTTGGCATCTTTTCTGTTTTTGCAGAACTGCAGGAGTTACAAGTCCTCAATCCTAACTTCTCCAGCGTAAGTGGCCTAGGTGTTTGTCTGGATGGTTATCCCCTCAATAACATTACCGTGCCACTCTCACTGACATGCGCCACTTTTCTGTTTTCTTTTTCTATTTGTAGAAGGAATCACTGTCGCTGCTTACCCCAACCCAAGTGGCACAGTTGACATTGACCTCTGGGGCATTGAATGACACAGCTGACATTAAACTTGTGTTTAGCGGCTGGAGGAAGGAGGCGCTTTCAAAAATGTTGACGAGTTTCTGACGCAACTGACCGCATAAGGAAGATGTAATGCACGATTAAAATAAACAAACTGCATGACTTCATCTTGACAAATAGCAATACCCATGTCTTCCTGTGTCTCCCTTTGTGGATAGTGAACGACAACAAATGAGCAACGAGCAACCTATCAATCTTGTACTTTAATTTATTACCGGCAAAGCTCAATGATGGAATGCCGTGATGAGTTGTGCAGTGTTGAGGAACTCTGGTCATGTGTTTCAACAGATTCCTGACATCCATCCAGCCGTGAGAGATGTGATGATGAATGAGGCGTTCAACATCATCAGCCTTCAGATTCAACAGTTCGAAACGCTGGACTGGATTGCATGGTTCGAAGTAAAGCTGATTCCCATCCTCCCAGTTTTAATGAAGTCATGCTCACCATTGCTACCTCAGCGTCAACTGCACCGACTACCAAGTCATGTGGTAGGGGCCAACGTCTTGCTAAAATTAGCCATGGATTCGATGACTAAAATCTATTGCAAATGTGGGGTGGAAGCATCATGAGTGTATCTTTTCCCATTTACAGTGTAAAAGGAATGGACACAGCTTTCCCTGAAATGACTCAGGATAGAAGAGAAGGAATCGCAGGAGTCACTGCTGAAATACCTGAGGAAGTCTGTACACCTCATCAATGGACCAGGTAGGGCTCACCAAGCAGGTTGTTTGTGCTCATTGGCTTTCTGTTTGGTTGTTCATCGCCTCTGCTGAATGAAGTGTGCTTTGTTTGAAAGGAGTGAACAGTTGGCATGTTGCTTTCTTGTCTATTGAGATATAACATCAATGTACTCCACTTTTCAATAATCCAAACGGCCATACATGTCTTTTAGCTTGCAGGCAGGACATCCACGACGACAATGACTGGCTTGCAATCAACTTGGGTTCATACTCGAGTACACAACCTATTCGGATCTCAAAGACTTCAACATCTCAGGGGTAAAACAATTGTTTGCCAGTGTTCTTTGCATGATCCAGAATTGACTCGTTTGACACTGCTCATGTGTGGAATTATGGCTATTTAGAGGGCTAATGCATTGTATTCTGTTGTCTTCTTCTCCCCAGGTGGCAGTTCTAGACTCCCTCTCACCAAACCAGAAAGCTGAATTGATACTGGACCCAAGCACTGGCGCTCTGGAGAATGAGACTCTTGTGAAGAAACGTTTTCATCAGCTTGCTGGAATCTCAAGGAAGAGCAGCTCAATGAGTTCTTTGTGACTTTTGTTGAACTCACCAAGCAGGTGAGTACATCACTCTCTGGCTGGAATGGACCTTGTACAGTGAGACCTGGCTCTCGACAAATTCATCTGACAAATCAATCAGGATGAGCGGATGTCCTCTAAACCATGAACCATTTATTTTCCAGGAAAACATCACTATCATCACAAACACAGCCGTAAGAGACACAATGCTAAACCTGACCTTGACGGCTCTTGCTCCCAAATTCGACGTTTTGAGCCAAAAGACTTCCAGCTGTGGTTCCAAGTCAATCTGGTTGTTCTGCTGGCCAGCTTCCATCCTGGCAGATTGGTTGTTATCCCCTAAACATCACCTGTGAATCCTACAATGCCATGTAAGAGACTACTTTACACCAAACAAGCGTACAAGGCACTGCCTCCTCGTTATAGTACAAGATTGACCAAAGGCGAAAGACTGCACTAATGTCTCTCTTTCCTTTTTCTCTCAGATTTACGGGTCTCGACCAAAGTTTGGAATCTCTTCCGCCTCACCTCTCACAGGGTGTAAAGTCAAGCTTGGATGCACTGATGAAGACATTCCAACGTATGTGATTTTCTGCTATTTTTCAACAACAGACACTGTATCATCTGAGCCCAGCATTTGTAGAAGATTTAAAAATCTCCAAACAGGCATTCTGTTATTTTGTTTTCTCATATGCTCCGAAATCTTCCCGTTGACTGAGTGACCTTATTTAAATTATCTCCCTCAAGGTTGCCCAAGGCCTCCAACTGTAATTGTGGTAGTACTCTCTGAATGGGATCTTATTTCAAATAGACCTTTTGTTTATGATCTGGGAAAGGCCATGCATCTGGTATCTGCAATGTGGCATTGTTCAGAAAGCCAAAGATATATGTTGTTTTCTCATTTAATTTCACACTGCTAACAATATTATTTCCCCCCTCCCCATATAGTGCAAAGAAACATTGGTCAATGGTAAGTTGATGCTAGCTGTGCAATTGACATTTTCTTGAATCAGATTTGCCATATATGACTTGTGTCTGAAGAACTATTGTTTTTATGTTCTCTTTGCAGAGAAACAACTTTGTGCTGGATTTAACAGGTGGGTTCAGTGTGGTCTTGCACAGTGCAGGTTGTAAAGACATTGAGACACACAAGAGTATCATTTGTAAACTAATAATGTATTTTTCATTACCGTTTCCTACAGCACACAACTGAAGCAACAAATGTCCATTGGCAATTCCTATGAATCCCTTTGCAATTTCAACATCTCTGAATATGCCTGTTCCTCCAGTAAGCTTTTCAAATTCATCACTGAATGTTGTCAGTAGCAACAGAAACATTTCTCTCGTCCTCATCTTCTTTATTGATGTTACTCATGTTGATGTCACACCTGTCTAATTTGGTTCCACGTCCTGCATTATTTTCTTTAAGACAACCCTTCTGTCAGCGGACAACTTGGTAGCGATCCTGGAAATGCCAATTGTCGAGCAAAAGACTTACTCAACAGAAATGTGGAAGCTCTTCTTCCAAAACAATGCTGCGGTTCTGGACCAGGCTCTTCTGGATTACTCCAGCATGGTATGTTGATTCCCAGAATTAGAACAAAATGTTAGCAATATGTGTGGATTTTGTCAATATTCATCTGTTTATACCTTTCCAGAACCCCAACATCAGCAGTCCAGCTATGCCACATGTCCTTGATGCCATTGGAGATGTCAAAATCAACAACTTCATTAATGCACAGCTAAACAACGCCAAGTTTAGTCAACAAGTGGTTCCAGAAGATGCTCCGTCCATTCTTGGCATCTGCATCCGGGAATTTCCTGTCCTGTCTCAGCTCCAAGAACTTCAGTTGTCAGACCTACCAAATTGTGTATGTAAAGCCATGATACCCATGCCAACATCAACACAACTGGCAATATTCCTACAATTTAATAAGAAGTCAAAGATAACATATGTTCTGTTCTCTTTCAGCATTGATGCTCTAAGCAGCCAATCAGCCTCCATGGACAGAGAGCAACAACAAGTGATCTTCACTCATTACATCTATCCATTCCTTTCAAGAAATGACTCATCAGGTAATAAATGGTTTTGGAAAGCACAACAAACCTCCACACTTCTCTGGGCCAATCCATTGAACTCATCTGCTTAGGGAACATAAAGTCCATTTGTTTAACTCTGCTTTTGTTTCCAGATCCTGGCTGTGTCTCAAACACCAGTGGAAGCATGGACTGGCTCCAGAGGAACTTTGGCATCTTTTCTGTTTTTGCAGAACTGCAGGAGTTACAAGTCCTCAATCCTAACTTCTCCAGCGTAAGTGGCCTAGGTGTTTGTCTGGATGGTTATCCCCTCAATAACATTACCGTGCCACTCTCACTGACATGCGCCACTTTTCTGTTTTCTTTTCTATTTGTAGAAGGAATCACTGTCGCTGCTTACCCCAACCCAAGTGGCACAGTTGACATTGACCTCTGGGGCATTGAATGACACAGCTGACATTAAACTTGTGTTTAAGCGGCTGGAGGAAGGAGGCGCTTTCAAAAATGTTGACGAGTTTCTGGCGCAACTGACCGCAAAGGAAGAGGTAATGCACGATTAAAATAAACAAACTGCATGACTTCATCTTGACAAATAGCAATACCATGTCTTCCTGTATCTCCCTTTGTGGATAGTGAGCGACAACAAATGAGCAACGAGCAACCTATCAATCTTGTACTTTAATTTATTACCGGCAAAGCTCAATGGAATGCCGTGATGAGTTGTGCAGTGTTGAGGAACTCTGGTCATGTGTTTCAACAGATTCTGACATCCATCCAGCCGTGAGAGATGTGATGATGAATGAGGCGTTCAACATCATCAGCCTTCAATTCCAACAGTTCGAAACGCTGGACTGGATTGCATGGTTCAGTAAAGCTGATTCCCATCCTCCCCAGTTTTAATGAAGTCATGCTCACCATTGCTACCTCAAGCGTCAACTGCACCGACTACCAAGTCATGTGAGTAGGGGCCAACGTCTTGCTAAAATTAGCCATGGATTCGATGACTAAAATCTATTGCAAATGTGGGGTGGAAGCATCATGAGTGTATCTTTTCCCATTTACAGTGTAAAAGGAATGGACACAGCTTTCCCTGAAATGACTCAGGATAGAAGAGAAGGAATCGCAGGAGTCCTGCTGAAATACCTGAGGAAGTCTGTACACCTCATCAATGGACCAGGTAGGGCTCACCAAGCAGGTTGTTGTGCTCATTGGCTTTCTGTTTGGTTGTTCATCGCCTCTGCTGAATGAAGTGTGCTTTGTTTGAAAGGAGTGAACAGTTGGCATGTTGCTTTCTTGTCTATTGAATATAACATCAATGTACTCCACTTTTCCAATAATCCAAACGGCCATACATGTCTTTTAGCTTGCAGGCAGGACATCCCACAACGACAATGACTGGCTTGCAATCAACTTGGGTTCATACTCCAGTACACAACCTATTAGGATCTCAAAGACTTCAACATCTCAGGGTAAAACAATTGTTTGCCAGTGTTCTTTGCATGATCAGAATTGACTCGTTTGACACTGCTCATGTGTGGAATTATGGCTATTTAGAGGGCTAATGCATTGTATTCTGTTGTCTTCTTCTCCCCAGGTGGCAGTTCTAGACTCCTCTCACCAAACCAGAAAGCTGAATTGATACTGGACCCAAGCACTGGCGCTCTGGAGAATGAGACTCTTGTGAAGAACGTTTTCATCAGCTTGCTGGAATCTCCAAGGGAAGAGCAGCTCAATGAGTTCTTTGTGACTTTTGTTGAACTCACCAAGCAGGTGAGTACATCACTCTCTGGCTGGAATGGACCTTGTACAGTGAGACCTGGCTCTCGACAAATTCATCTGACAAATCAATCAGGATGAGCGGATGTCCTCTAAACCATGAACCATTTATTTTCCAGGAAAACATCACTATCATCACAAACACAGCCGTAAGAGACACAATGCTAAACCTGACCTTGGCGGCTCTTGCTCCCAAATTCGGCGTTTTTGAGCCAAAAGACTTCCAGCTGTGGTTCCAAGTCAATCTGGTTGTTCTGCTGGCCAGCTTCCATCCTGGCAGATTGGTTGTTATCCCCCTAAACATCACCTGTGAATCCTACAATGCCATGTAGAGACTACTTTACACCAAACAAGCGTACAAGGCACTGCCTCCTCGTATAGTACAGATTGACCAAAGGCGAAAGACTGCACTAATGTCTCTCTTTCCTTTTTCTCTCAGATTTCTGGTCTCGACCAAAGTTTGGAATCTCTTCCGCCTCACCTCTCACAGGGTGTAAAGTCAAGCTTGGATGCACTGATGAAGACATTCCAGCGTATGTGATTTTCTGCTATTTTTCAACAACAGACACTGTATCATCTGAGCCCAGCATTTGTAGAAGATTTAAAAATCTCCAAACAGGCATTCTGTTATTTTGTTTTCTCATATGCTCCGAAATCTTCCCGTTGACTGAGTGACCTTATTTAAATTATCTCCCTCAAAGGTTGCCCAAGGCCTCCAACTGTAATTGTGGTAAGTACTCTCTGAATGGGATCTTATTTCAAATAGACCTTTTGTTTATGATCTGGGAAAGGCCATGCATCTGGTATCTGCAATGTGGCATTGTTCAGAAAGCCAAGATATATGTTGTTTTCTCATTTAATTTCACACTGCTAACAATATTATTTCCCCCTCCCCCATATAGTGCAAAGAAACATTGGTCAATGGTAAGTTGATGCTAGCTGTGCAATTGACATTTTCTTGAATCAGATTTGCCATATATGACTTGTGTCTGAAGAACTATTGTTTTTATGTTCTCTTTGCAGAGAAACAACTTTGTGCTGGATTTAACAGGTGGGTTCAGTGTGGTCTTGCACAGTGCAGGTTGTAAGACATTGAGACACACAAGGTATCATTTGTAAACTAATAATGTATTTTTCATTACCGTTTCCTACAGCACACAACTGAAGCAACAAATGTCCATTGGCAATTCCTATGAATCCCTTTGCAATTTCAACATCTCTGAATATGCCTGTTCCTCAGTAAGCTTTTCAAATTCATCACTGAATGTTGTCAGTAGCAACAGAAACATTTCTCTCGTCCTCATCTTCTTTATTGATGTTACTCATGTTGATGTCACACCTGTCTAATTTGGTTCACGTCCTGCATTATTTTCTTTAAGACAACCCTTCTGTCAGCGGACAACTTGGTAGACGATCCTGAAATGCCAATTGTCGAGCAAAGACTTACTCAACAGAAATGTAGAAGCTCTTCTTCCAAAACAATGCTGCGGTTCTGGACCAGGCTCTTCTGGATTACTCCAGCATGGTATGTTGATTCCCAGAATTAGAACAAAATGTTAGCAATATGTGTGGATTTTGTCAATATTCATCTGTTTATACCTTTCCAGAACCCCAACATCAGCAGTCCAGCTATGCCACATGTCCTTGATGCCATTGGAGATGTCAAAATCAACAACTTCATTAATGCACAGCTAAACAAGCGCAAGTTTCGTCAACAAGTGGTTCAGAAGATGCTCCGTCCATTCTTGGCATCTGCATCCGGGAATTTCCTGTCCTGTCTCAGCTCCAAGAACTTCAGTTGTCAGACCTACCAAATTGTGTATGTAAAGCCATGATACCCATGCCAACATCAACACAACTGGCAATATTCCTACAATTTAATAAGAAGTCAAGATAACATATGTTCTGTTCTCTTTCAGCATTGATGCTCTAAGCAGCCAATCAGCCTCCATGGACAGAGAGCAACAACAAGTGATCTTCACTCATTACATCTATCCATTCCTTTCAAGAAATGACTCATCAGGTAATAAATGGTTTTGGAAAGCACAACAAACCTCCACACTTCTCTGGGCCAATCCATTGAACTCATCTGCTTAGGGAACATAAAGTCCATTTGTTTAACTCTGCTTTTGTTTCAGATCCTGGCTGTGTCTCAAACACCAGTGGAAGAAGCATGGACTGGCTCCAGAGGAACTTTGGCATCTTTTCTGTTTGCAGAACTGCAGGAGTTACAAGTCCTCAATCCTAACTTCTCCAGCGTAAGTGGCCTAGGTGTTTGTCTGGATGGTTATCCCCTCAATAACATTACCGTGCCACTCTCACTGACATGCGCCACTTTTCTGTTTTCTTTTTCTATTTGTAGAAGGAATCACTGTCGCTGCTTACCCCCAACCCAAGTGGCACAGTTGACATTGACCTCTGGGGCATTGAATGACACAGCTGACATTAAACTTGTGTTTAAGCGGCTGGAGGAAGGAGACGCTTTCAAAAATGTTGACGAGTTTCTGACGCAACTGACCGCAAAGGAAGAGGTAATGCACGATTAAAATAAACAAACTGCATGACTTCATCTTGACAAATAGCAATACCCATGTCTTCCTGTGTCTCCCTTTGTGGATAGTGAACGACAACAAATGAGCAACGAGCAACCTATCAATCTTGTACTTTAATTTATTACCGGCAAAGCTCAATGGAATGCCGTGATGAGTTGTGCAGTGTTGAGGAACTCTGGTCATGTGTTTCAACAGATTCCTGACATCCATCCAGCCGTGAGAGATGTGATGATGAATGAGACGTTCAACATCATCAGCCTTCAATTCCAACAGTTCGAAACGCTGGACTGGATTGCATGGTTCGAAGTAAAGCTGATTCCCATCCTCCCCAGTTTTAATGAAGTCATGCTCACCATTGCTACCTCAAACGTCAACTGCACCGACTACCAAGTCATGTGAGTAGGGCCAACGTCTTGCTAAAATTAGCCATGGATTCGAGTGACTAAAATCTATTGCCAAATGTGGGGTGGAAGCATCATGAGTGTATCTTTTCCCATTTACAGTGTAAAAAGGAATGGACACAGCTTTCCTGAAATGACTCAGGATAGAAGAGAAGGAATCGCAGGAGTCCTGCTGAAATACCTGAGGAAGTCTGTACACCTCATCAATGGACCAGGTAGGGCTCACCAAGCAGGTTGTTGTGCTCATTGGCTTTCTGTTTGGTTGTTCATCGCCTCTGCTGAATGAAGTGTGCTTTGTTTGAAAGGAGTGAACAGTTGGCATGTTGCTTTCTTGTCTATTGAATATAACATCAATGTACTCCACTTTTCAATAATCCAAACGACCATACATGTCTTTTTAAGCTTGCAGGCAGGACATCCACAGCGACAATGACTGGCTTGCAATCAACTTGGGTTCATACTCCAGTACACAACCTATTCGGATCTCAAAGACTTCCAACATCTCAGGGTAAAACAATTGTTTGCCAGTGTTCTTTGCATGATCAGAATTGACTCGTTTGACACTGCTCATGTGTGGAATTATGGCTATTTAGAGGGCTAATGCATTGTATTCTGTTGTCTTCTTCTCCCAGGTGGCAGTTCTAGACTCCCTCTCACCAAACCAGAAAGCTGAATTGATACTGGACCCAAGCACTGGCGCTCTGGAGAATGAGACTCTTGTGAAAGAACGTTTTCATCAGCTTGCTGGAATCTCAAGGAAGAGCAGCTCAATGAGTTCTTTGTGACTTTGTTGAACTCACCAAGCAGGTGAGTACATCACTCTCTGGCTGGAATGGACCTTGTACAGTGAGACCTGGCTCTCGACAAATTCATCTGACAAATCAATCAGGATGAGCGGATGTCCTCCTAAACCATGAACCATTTATTTTCCAGGAAAACATCACTATCATCACAAACACAGCCGTAAGAGACACAATGCTAAACCTGACCTTGAGCGGCTCTTGCTCCCAAATTCGGCGTTTTTGAGCCAAAAAGACTTCCAGCTGTGGTTCCAAGTCAATCTGGTTGTTCTGCTGGCCAGCTTCCATCCTGGCAGATTGGTTTGTTATCCCCTAAACATCACCTGTAGATCCTACAATGCCATGTAAGAGACTACTTTACACCAAACAAGCGTACAAGGCACTGCCTCCTCGTATAGTACAGATTGACCAAAGGCGAAAGAACTGCACTAATGTCTCTCTTTCCTTTTTCTCTCAGATTTGCGGGTCTCGACCAAAGTTTGGAATCTCTTCCGCCTCACCTCTCACAGGAGTGTAAAGTCAAGCTTGGATGCACTGATGAAGACATTCCAACGTATGTGATTTTCTGCTATTTTTCAACAACAGACACTGTATCATCTGAGCCCAGCATTTGTAGAAGATTTAAAAATCTCCAAACAGGCATTCTGTTATTTTGTTTTCTCATATGCTCCGAAATCTTCCGTTGACTGAGTGACCTTATTTAAATTATCTCCCTCAAAGGTTGCCCAAGGCCTCCAACTGTAATTGTGGTAGTACTCTCTGAATGGGATCTTATTTCAAATAGACCTTTTGTTGTATGATACAGGAAAGGCCATGCATCTGGTATCTGCAATGTGGCATTGTTCAGAAAGCCAAAAGATATATGTTGTTTTCTCATTTAATTTCACACTGCTAACAATATTATTTCCCCCTCCCCCATATAGTGCAAAGAAACATTGGTCAATGGTAAGTTGAGTGCTAGCTGTGCAATTGACATTTTCTTGAATCAGATTTGCCATATATGACTTGTGTCTGAAGAACTATTGTTTTTATGTTCTCTTTGCAGAGAAACAACTTTGTGCTGGATTTAACAGGTGGGTTCAGTGTGGTCTTGCACAGTGCAGGTTGTAAGACATTGAGACACACAAGGTATCATTTGTAAACTAATAATGTATTTTCATTACCGTTTCCTACAGCACACAACTGGAAGCAACAAATGTCCATTGGCAATTCCTATGAATCCCTTTGCAATTTCAACATCTCTGAATATGCCTGTTCCTCAGTAAGCTTTTCAAATTCATCACTGAATGTTTGTCAGTAGCAACAGAAACATTTCTCTCGTCCTCATCTTCTTTATTGATGTTACTCATGTTGATGCTCACACCTGTCTAATTTGGTTCACGTCCCTGCATTATTTTCTTTAAGACAACCCTTCTGTCAGCGGACAACTTGGTAGCGATCCTGAAATGCAATTGTCGAGCAAAAAGACTTACTCAACAGAAATGTGGAAGCTCTTCTTCCCAAAACAATGCTGCGGTTCTGGACCAGGCTCTTCTGGATTACTCCAGCATGGTATGTTGATTCCCAGAATTAGAACAAAATGTTAGCTTAATATGTGTGGATTTTGTCAATATTCATCTGTTTATACCTTTCCAGAACCCCAACATCAGCAGTCCAGCTATGCCACATGTCCTTGATGCCATTGGAGATGTCAAAATCAACAACTTCATTAATGCACAGCTAAACAACGCCAAGTTTCGTCAACAAGTGGTTCCAGAAGATGCTCCGTCCATTCTTGGCATCTGCATCCGGAATTTCCTGTCCTGTCTCAGCTCCAAGAACTTCCAGTTGTCAGACCTACCAAATTGTGTATGTAAAGCCATGATACCCATGCCAACATCAACACAACTGGCAATATTCCTACAATTTAATAAGAAGTCAAGATAACATATGTTCTGTTCTCTTTCAGCATTGATGCTCTAAGCAGCCAATCAGCCTCCATGGACAGAAACAACAACAAGTGATCTTCACTCATTACATCTATCCATTCCTTTCAAGAAATGACTCATCAGGTAATAAATGGTTTTGGAAAGCACAACAAACCTCCACACTTCTCTGGGCCAATCCATTGAACTCATCTGCTTAGGGAACATAAAGTCCATTTGTTTAACTCTGCTTTTGTTTCCAGATCCTGGCTGTGTCTCAAACACCAGTGGAAGCATGGACTGGCTCCAGAGGAACTTTGGCATCTTTTCTGTGTTTTGCAGAACTGCAGGAGTTACAAGTCCTCAATCCTAACTTCTCCAGCGTAAGTGGCCTGGGTGTTTGTCTGGATGGTTATCCCTCAATAACATTACCGTGCCACTCTCACTGACATCGCGCCACTTTTCTGTTTTTCTTTTTCTATTTGTAGAAGGAATCACTGTCGCTGCTTACCCCAACCCAAGTGGCACAGTTGACATTGACCTCTGGGGCATTGAATGACACAGCTGACATTAAACTTGTGTTTAAGCGGCTGGAGGAAGGAGGCAGCTTTCAAAAATGTTGACGAGTTTCTGGCGCAACTGACCGCAAAGGAAGAGGTAATGCACGATTAAAATAAACAAACTGCATGACTTCATCTTGACAAATAGCAATACCCATGTCTTCCTGTGTCTCCCTTTGTGGATAGTGAACGACAACAAATGAGCAACGAGCAACCTATCAATCTTGTACTTTAATTTATTACCGGCAAAGCTCAATGGAATGCCGTGATGAGTTGTGCAGTGTTGAGGAACTCTGGTCATGTGTTTCAACAGATTCCTGACATCCATCCAGCCGTGAGAGATGTGATGATGAATGAGGCGTTCAACATCATCAGCCTTCAATTCCAACAGTTCAAACGCTGGACTGGATTGCATGGTTCAGTAAAGCTGATTCCCATCCTCCCAGTTTTAATGAAGTCATACTCACCATTGCTACCTCAAACGTCAACTGCACCGACTACCAAGTCATGTGAGTAGGGGCCAGCGTCTTGCTAAAATTAGCCATGGATTCGATGACTAAAATCTATTGCAAATGTGGGGTGGAAGCATCATGAGTGTATCTTTTCCCATTTACAGTGTAAAAGGAATGGACACAGCTTTCCTGAAATGACTCAGGATAGAAGAGAAGGAATCGCAGGAGTCCTGCTGAAATACCTGAGGAAGTCTGTACACCTCATCAATGGACCAGGTAGGAGCTCACCAAGCAGGTTGTTGTGCTCATTGGCTTTCTGTTTGGTTGTTCATCGCCTCTGCTGAATGAAGTGTGCTTTGTTTGAAAGGAGTGAACAGTTGGCATGTTGCTTTCTTGTCTATTGAATATAACATCAATGTACTCCACTTTTCAATAATCCAAACGGCCATACATGTCTTTTAGCTTGCAGGCAGGACATCCAACGACAATGACTGGCTTGCAATCAACTTGGGTTCATACTCGAGTACACAACCTATTCGGATCTCAAAGACTTCCAACATCTCAGGGGTAAAACAATTGTTTGCCAGTGTTCTTTGCATGATCAGAATTGACTCGTTTGACACTGCTCATGTGTGGAATTATGGCTATTTAGGGCTAATGCATTGTATTCTGTTGTCTTCTTCTCCCCAGGTGGCAGTTCTAGACTCCCTCTCACCAAACCAGAAAGCTGAATTGATACTGGACCTTTAAGCACTGGCGCTCTGGAGAATGAGACTCTCTTGTGAAGAACGTTTTCATCAGCTTGCTGGAATCTCCAAAGGAAGAGCAGCTCAATGAGTTCTTTGTGACTTTTTGTTGAACTCACCAAGCAAGGTAGAGTACATCACTCTCTGGCTGGAATGGACCTTGTACAGTGAGACCTGGCTCTCGACAAATTCATCTGACAAATCAATCCAGGATGAACGGATGTCCTCTAAACCATGAACCATTTTATTTTTCCAGGAAAACTTATCACATATCATCACAAACACAAGCCGTAGAGATTAACAATGCTAAACTCCTGACCTTGGACGGCTCTTGCTCCCAAATTCGGCGTTTTTGGAGCCAAAAGACTTTCCCAGCTGTGGTTCCAAGTCAATCTGTAGTTGTTCTGCTGGCCAAGCTTCCATCCTGGCAGATTGAGTTGTTGCCATCCCCTAAACATCACCTGTGAATCCTACAATGCACCATGTAGAGAGACTACTTTCACACCAAACAAACAGCCACAAGGCACTGCCTCCTCGTATAGTACAGATTTCGACCAAAGGCGAAAGACTGCACTAATGTCTCTCTTTCCTTTTCTCTCAGATTTACTGAGTCTCCGACCAAAGATTTGGAATCTCTTCCGCCTCACCTCTCACAGGGTGTAAAGTCAAGCTTGGGATGCGCACTGATGAAGATGCATTCCAACGTTATGTTGATCTTTTTCTGGCTATTTTCAACAACAGACACTGTATCAATCTTGAGCTCCAGCATTTTGTAGAAGATTTAAAAATCTCCAAACAGGCATTCCTGTTATTTTGTTTTCTCATATGCTCTGGAAATCTTCCCGTTGACTGAGTGACCTTATTTAAATTATCTCCCTCAAAAGGGTTGCCTCCAAGGCCTCCAACTGTAATTGTGGTAAGTACTCTCTGAATGGGATCTTATTTCAAATAGACCTTTTGTTTATGATACGGAAAGGCCATGCATCTGGTATCTGCAATGTGGCATTGTTCAGAAAGCTGCAAAAGATATATGTTAAGTTTCTCATTTAATTTTCACACTGCTAACAATATTATTTCCCCCCTCCCCCATATAGTGCAAAAAGAAACATTGGTCAGTAATGGTAAGTTGATGCTAGGCTGTGCAATTGACATTTTCTTGAATCAGATTTGCCATATATGGACTTGTGTCTGAAGAACTATTGTTTTTATGTTCTCTTTGCAGGAGAAACAACTTTGTGCTGGATTTAACAGGTGGGTTCAGTGTGGTCTTGCACAGTGCAGGTTGTAAGACATTGAGACACACAAGGTATCATTTTTGTAAACTAATAATGTATTTTTTCATTACCACAGTTTCTCATACAGCACACAACTGGAAGCAACAAATGTCCATTGGCAATTCCTATGAATCCCTTTGCAATTTCCAAGAACATCTCTGAATATGCCTGTTCCTCAGTAAGCTTTTCAAATTCATCACTGAATGTTGTCAGTAG